>JAPQNM010000042.1:967463-969963 GCA_029783475.1 Metacarcinus magister | reverse complement strand
ATAATAACAATAATGGTTCACCTGGTACTGTAGATAATGTTGCCGTCAGGGAATATGCGAAGGTAAAGTTCAGGATGAATGGTCTTATACTGAACAACTTTTCCGTTCTTGAAGAAAGGGTCTGGCAGCCATAAGGGCGACGGATCTAGTAGAGAAATATACTCGACGCGCGATAAACCTAGGAGAACCAAAAGGGAATAGGATGAGGAAGAACGAAAATAGTTGTTCATAATAATAATAATAATAATTATAATATTGATATTGATGATAATGATGATACTACTACTACTACTACTACTAATAATAATAATAATAATAATAATAATAATGATAATAATGATAATAATAGTAATAATGAAAATGAAAATAATAATAGTAACATTAATAAAAATAATAATAATAATAATAATAATAATAATAATAATAATAATAATAACAATAATAATAATAACAATAATAATAATAATAATGATACATTCGTTACCCACCAGGCATGGTTTTGTAGGCGAGCCTCGAGTCATTCCAAAGCATTCTGAAGGTAATGTCAAAATTTGCTTTCTGGAGACAAAAAACAAATAAAGTAAGCCATTTGGAATACAAATAATAATAACTATAATAATATTTCAAAATTCATATATAAATAAACAAATGAATAAGTATGGAATTGTAACTATATGATGTGTCAAGATGTACAAAACAAGACAGTGAAAGCATCACGTGACACCCACCATTGCAACATCATCCATGTCAATGTTTCTGAAATAAAATTGTAGACTCACACCCGTTCCATCTGAAGAAAAAAAAGTATATAAAGAAATAAATTACATTACCTAGCAAAT
The DNA here is from genome assembly GCA_029783475.1 of Metacarcinus magister. Lineage (NCBI taxonomy): Eukaryota > Metazoa > Arthropoda > Malacostraca > Decapoda > Cancridae > Metacarcinus > Metacarcinus magister. Next base: position 969,124 of record JAPQNM010000042.1, on the reverse strand, counting down.
AGCAACAACATTAACAATAACAATTAAGTAAATAGACATGCTGGGTGACCATGAAATTCAAAAACCTCACCCAGCATATCCAAACTGCTCGCTCAGGAAAGAAAGTTCTTCCATATCTTTCACAAGGTAGAAAGGGAGGTAGGAGGTAGAAAGGGAGGTAGGAAGTAGGAGGTAGAAAGGGAGGTAGGAGGTAGAAAGGGAGGTAGGAGGTAGAAAGGGAGGTAGGAGGTAGAAAGGGAGGTAAGAGGTAGAAAAGGAGGTGAGGAAGGGAGTAGAGGTAGAAAGGGAGTCAGAGGTAGAAAGGGAGGTAGGAGGTAGAAAGGGAGTAGGAGGTAGAAGGGAGGTAAGAGGTAGAAAAGGAGGTAGGAGGTAAGAGGTAGAAAGGGAGGTAGGAGGTAAGAGGTACAAAGGGAGGTAGGAGGTAGAAAAGAGAGGTGGAGGTAGAAAGGGAGGTAGGAGGTAGAAAGGGAGGTTGAAGGTAGGAGGTAGAAAGGGAGGTTGGAGGTAGGAGGTAGAAAGGGAGGTTGGAGGTTGGAGGTAGGAGGTAGAAAGAGAGGTTGGAGGTAGGAGGTAGAAAGGGAGGTTGGAGGTAGGAGGTAGAAAGGGAGGTTGGAGGTAGGAGGTAGGAGGTAGAAAGGGAGGTAGGAGGTAGAAAGGGAGGTAGGAGGTAGAAAGGGAGGTAGGAGATAGAAAGGGAGGTAGGAGGTAGAAAGAGAGGATGGAGGCAGGAGGTAGGTGGTAGAAAGGGAGGTTGAAGGTAGAAGGTAGTAAGGGAGGTAGGAGGTAGGTCAAGGTGTCTCCTGTGAAAGGTAAGTATGAATATGTGCGACCAGAATTAAGCGAGATGAAAGTTTTTCACAAATAACTTTAAAATTTACATAATAACAATATGTTTTTAATATATAATAACCATTTAAGGGTTGATGCCTACGACCCCTGAAAATTTCATACCGATCCCTCCAGTGGTCTAGGAGGAGATAGAAGACAGACAGACGGATGGACGGACGGACGGACAGACAGACACACATACAGACACAGACAAATTTTGGATGGGGTCGTTTCGTAACTTCAAAACTTCTCGCTTCGCTCGCAGTTTGAAATAATAGTAGAAATTATATTGATGATATTAATGATAATAATAATAATATAATAATAATAATAATAATAATAATAATAATAATAATAATAATAATAATAATAAAGATAATAATATTAATAATAATAATAATAATAATAATAATAGTAATAATAATAATAATAATAATAATATTACATACATACATGTATACACATATACATACATACATATATACATGCATACACACATACATACATATATACATTCATACATATATACATACATACATGCATACATACATATATACATACATATATACATGCATACATACATACATACACATACATACATACATACATACATACATTCATACATACATACATACACACGCATGTCTCCCCTCTGATAAACACCCTTCCAAACTCCTATTCTCTCCCTCTCTCATTATCATTCTTCAACCTTACCTCCCTACAAACCTTTCCCTAACTATCCCCCCACCCTTTTCCTCCCACCTTTTCCCCCCATCCTTTTACCCCCTTTTTCCCCTCCCCTTTCCCCTCACCCTTTCCCCTCACTCTCTCTC
>JAPQNM010000042.1:937736-957736 GCA_029783475.1 Metacarcinus magister | reverse complement strand
TTTTAGACGTACCTTACGCGATCGTGAGAGTGTTTCGTGTGTGTTGTCGGCATCAAAGTGTAAATGAGCCTTTTCAGATACCAGAACAGGCTCGTTACAATATCAAAAACAATTAAAATCATGTCAATATATTACATCGTTATAATGGTAACAAATAAAATAAAAAAACATGCAAATGATATGTGATGAAAATCAAAATGAGTAAAAACGTGTGTGTGTGTGTGTGTGTGTGTGTGTGTGTGTGTGTATTTAATTAGCTGTGGGTTAAGAAGGGGAGGAGAGGGAAGGGAGGGAAGTCAGGCACGTCCACACTCGGTGAAAGCCAACTCCAATAATGGTAATAGGTTTGGAAACGGAAGGGTTTCTGGTGGCGAGCTCTTCTCAAAGGTAAACATTCAACAGGTGGTGATTGAGGCCTTGTAATGATGGAATACAGTAGTTGTGTGTCGGCAAAACTAACAGTATTTTGCTTCCCCTGCCATTCTTTCCTCGCTTTGTCGTCTGCCTTTTAGCTTACCATAGCGTCATATGACCTCTGATGTCTGGCACTTGCTTTATTCTCATTAACTCACTCACTCACTCCACAGGAAGATAATATTCAGGTAAATGAAACCATGATTTTGGGGTGAAATTTTACGTGAACCAAAATGAACAGGAATCTTGTTTGCAACCAAAGTGTTGAAAAAAGGTATACATGAAAACCTCAGGACTGTGCAAATATGGGATTTCAGTTGACCTTGGGTACTTAGGGCCACTTACAAACAAATTATTCATCAAAATAACACTAACCTTGGAGAAAAAAACTCTTCATTGAAGCTGCTTCTCACAGGAGTAAAGTTAGAGACCAAGCAAAGCTACCTTTGAAAACTCAATATAATGCTACTTCACAATACAATGGAGTACATTTAACCTTCCTCAACAGCACTACCAACCTTTGCAAACCTCTTCTCCAAATGACGTCACTTTACTCTTTGCTGCAAGATCTGAACCATCAAACTTCTAGCAAAATGAAATCATAAAAATATGAAATAAAAATAATACTAATAATATACTAATAATGAAATTATAAAAAAGAATTAAAAAATAATTACAATAATAATGATAATCTATCTATATACCAGAATGTTATCCCTCTAAACGAGGGTAGCCATACACACCCCCATGCACGCACACACACACACACTTATCTCACTTAGCCCCTGGCCTCCAGGGAAGAGATGCACACCCTGCCCAAACACCGCACGTAAATGGAGACTAGGGCGAGAGTAGTATCCACAACAAGGTGCCAAGGTTTACCGCTGCCACTTCGTATTCAATTCCTCACACCTGACATGGTCCAAGGGTCACACTTGGTGCCCGAGAACCTACCTCCAAGGGTCGTCACGGCCGCGTTATTTCTCATGCATTCACCACTGCCCATCATTCACTTATATCATGCACAATCATCCTTGCTTGCTCCACAAATTTTTTTTATTTCATTCAACGCAATTTTCACACCATCCATCCATCCCGTTCATGGCCTTCTCAACCTCAAACCTCTCACATCAGATCCTATTATTCTCTTCACCAACTGGTACTCCTCCATTCCCTTCACATACCAAACCACGTCAACACACTCTGCTCTGCTCAAAAAGAAAACTCTCGTAACACCATTTCTCCTTTGCACCTCATTTCTCACTCTGTCCATATGTAACTCCTCTGTCACCATCTCCATTACATTTATTCTCTTCTCCGTTACTACTATATGTTTCAACCCCATATACGAGTGCAGTTGGCACAGCAACTCCTTCAAACAACCTTCTATTTACATTAATTCTTATTGCTCTACAACACCTTTTTCATTCTTATAATAATAATAACAATAATAATAAAAATAATAATAATAATAATAATAATAATAATAATAATAATAATAATGGTAATAATAATGAAAATAGTAATTTATTATTTTTATTTTTTGATATACCACGCCCGTTTTAGCCCTCAGGGTGTGGCATAGTCCCTTGCTGGTCTCTTAGAGGAAGCACCCGACACACACACATGCATACATACACACACTCCACTCACAACTACGGGAGGATAGGATTCCCAGCAGTAATTACAATAACTAACCAGCCCTTACCCCTTTAATGATCACAGTGATAAATAAATTCAAATTACTAATATTAATATGTTATAATAATATACCAGCAGCAATTAAACAATGGAATAGAGAGGCATTAAGAAAGTCTCACTATAAAGCAACACTACAGTGAGATCTTCTACCTCCACTTAGCACAAAAAAATGGTTGGCTGTTGAGGAACATTCGGCTTCTTTCCTCTGTACTCTTCCAAGGTTTACAATAAAATGCTTTGGGAAAAAAAAGCAAAAAAAATAAAATAAAATAAACAAAAACTATGATAGCTGTCCAGTAGAAGCTCAATGTTTGAACAAACTGACACAAGGTTGTATGTATTTTTAAAGTCTGCCACACTATCTTCTTTACAATAGTTGACATTGTGTTCCTGTACAATGGGATGCATCCATTTTCTCTTCATAAATAAAAAAAAAAATGTTGTGATAAATATTATTACTCATTATAATGTGCTCTAGTGAATAAAAAAATCAATTCTTTATCAAGACTGATACAGTATTAGGACTGCCTTCATACTTTTCTGTGGCTTACACTCAACATGTAATGTTTTTTATTTTGCACAATGATCTAATTAGTGTCCTGTGTAAACTCTTTGTTTCAATCACAAATTTATAAATAAAGAAGCTGCCAGTCTCATGTGGCAGAGTAACAACTGTCAGCAGAAATAAACTTTTATTCAGTTACAAGGCGTCAGGTTTAATTTGCAAACATAACACAAGGTTAAGCCTGGTGTTAGGTTTAATTTGTAAATGCAACACGTCCTAATGGCAGAAACAGTTAAGAATATTTCCATATTAAACCACACGGAGACCAACACTGACAGTTTATTTATTCTTTAATAAATTGCAACTTTAAAAAAAAAAGTTTGCACAAGAAATTATTTACATCTTTGTGCATTAATCAATTACATTAACTATATCATTGTGCAAAGTTGAGCGAGTGCGTCACCGAATAGTATGATGGCAGTCATTATATTAATCTTGACGTAAGTTCTTCAATGACAATGTGGTTGAATTAAGAAGATTTTGAGGAGTAAGCTTCCACACACAACATTATACAGGTTTGTTTCAATACAGAAAAAAACGACTGCACCTGCCAGTTCTTGAGTCCCAAAAATAATTCAGTGTTAGTACAGAGACAAAAAAATTGACATCATATTAGAGTTATCTATGATTCTTACTGGAAGGTGACTCCTTTTCCAAACAGTAGCCTTAGCCTCCCTTATCTACAACTTCACCAATGCCAACCAAACATCTATTTTAAGTCAGTAAAGGTAAAGTTCTGGTCTCTGTTCCTATATCAATTTGTTTTCTTTCAGCAATTACTGCATGTATGACTGTACGTATATACATACATCTAAAAAGCATAAAAGAATATCATACTGTGGGCAAACGTTTTTATAGGTAACCTTTGGTGGCTCAGAATGAATAAATGAATAAATGTATTTCAATTAGAAATACTGTTATGGACATCAAATTCTTCAGTCTGAAAATGCACCAGAAGCCAATCAGTTCAAACACTGACATTCCACTGTATAACCCAATAAGAAAAATAAATAAACAAAAGAATAATAATCACTGCATCATCACTTACTACTTGTACTCTCTGTGGAAGACTGGGCTCAAACACATAACATGTCAAAAGATAAAGTACAGACACACCTCTTATAACATTTAATAATAACAAAAATGAAATAAAGACGTAAATGTTTTTACCTTCTGAACATGCAAGAATCTTTTGAAAAGGTTATGCCCTGGTGAGCTTGTAATCATTCCAATCAGTAAGTAACTCACTTGCTCTGATATCTGTCAGTTGTCTCATACTCACTCACTCCACACCTTCACCTTCACCTTCACACATCACCTCACCTACAATCAGCACCACTACACCACTTGTTACTTTGTCACTGCAATAGGAATCCCCCGAGTCAGACATCTGGAAGTCAGAAACAGCTGCATTATTTGTTTCATGTCTGTGGTATGGTTGTCCATGGTTAGAACCATATGGTGTGGTAAACAATTATTATACATGTACACATTACAAGCTGCAAGTGAAGTTACTTCATTGTCTTTTACAAAGTTAATTAAGTAAATTAATTGATTTATATATACAAGTGACAAAAGTGCAATTGTACTTGCCCACAATCTCCAACCTTCCTTGAAATTTGAACACGAAAGAAATGTGCAAACCATTTTAACCCTTAAATGACAGCCATTGTTTTTACAATCAAACACTCTGCAGTCCACACAGGTGGCCATTGTCTATTAAATCAGATTCTTGCTCACCACCAATTTTGAATGTTTGGCACAAATACTGTGGAATCTGTTGCTTCTTGTGTTGCAAGGTAATCATTCTTATCCCAACAGACTTGAAATAACGCCATTAGTGGTTACTCAACTGTCATAGAGCCTTCAAGTGTGATTATTACACAATCTATTGTAACTCAGATTCTAACACTGTATTTACCTAGTTGTAGTGCACAGGGCCTGAGCTACAATCGTGTCTGTATATATATCTATCCAGTTTTTCCTTCAGTTGATGTTCATTATTTGCCATTATCACCTCTTCCTTCAATCCACTCAAGTATCTATACCTCTCAAGGGAAAACTGTAGATTTTTTTTTCATCGTTCAAGCAAATTCCTTTTGGCAATTTTTTCTTGTCTCCTCAAATATCTAGCTTTTTCTTTTTTTCTCAATACTAGATCTTTTCTATTCGTTTCATTGAGGTTGTTCATAAATTTATATATTGTAATTAATTAAGTCTCTCCTTTTCTTCTTTCTTTTAGTGTTGTTAGATGCATTTCTTTTAATCTTTTTTCATGCTAGGTGTTCCAAATCTGTATTCTTTCCAATGTCAATACATGCTTTTTCTTGTGCATATTCTAGTTTTGGTCTGTGTTGACTGAGTGATGCTTCTTTTTATACGAGAAAAAAAAAGCAACCGCCTTTTTTTTCAAGAACATTCTATAAAAACAATAGCCATCGCTTAAGGGTTAAACACTAATAATAATAAAAGGTTTTTCAACTCTGTAGGGTCAATTACAAGTAATTTGGGATTTTAGATGTTACACTGTCTTTAGATTCATGAAGTTCAACTTCAACTTTGGGATGAGTTCCTAGATTGTTTGACTGTCTTCATCATGTACATTTATCACTTATACATGATAACTTTGTGTTCTTTACTAATTGAAGTATATTTACAGAATGCAGAGACACGTAAGAAAACCTGTTCCCTGCAGTTCACAGGTTAAGAAAACAATCACAATGTGAAAAACACTTGACAATATTATCTTATCAAGATACGAAATGTATATCAGAACAGTTTGTTTGTTTTAAGTTTTAAAATGTATGTCTGAACAGTTTGTTTAAGTTTCGGAGTTCAAGAGAATTATAATGTAATAAATAAAATAAAATGCTATTCCAAAGCAATTTTTGGCTGTTTTGAAAGTCACAAAACACTTGTTGCTGAACCATATAGGGACTGAACAAGTACTCGTAAGCATTCCAGTAATTATATTCATAGAACAATAACCTCTTATAATCATTCATCACACACAAGAAAACTCTGAGTCATTGCTGCAGAAGTGATCCAATTTTTAAGCCACAGACACTGCAATGAACAATAAGTCAAGAGTTACTGTGGTCTTGAGGGGATCGGGAGGCTCTGTGGTATAGTGTTTGGCTCGTGACCTAAAGGTTGTGAGTTGGATCCTGGGTGACGGCAGCTTCTTGGTGAGAGGGATGGTGCTCTCTTGTTGACCCTAGCAGCAGAACTATACAGTCTATAGTTACCCAGTTCGGGGGGGATTATATATATACTTTTCTATGTGGTCTTGAGAACAATGGCATTTTTGTGCTGATTAAATCATGGAGAACAATTGACTATATTTACATGGTACTTTGACATTATAAATAATAACCAGCTGCAAAATTATTTACATAACAAAATAAATATGAATAACTCTGCATGTAATATACACAATTCTACAATCCACGGATTAATCATCTGAACTATGATCTAATTACCTGCAGCTTCCACTACAGGAATACAATATAGCAGTTCTTAAAAGTATAATTAATGGACAGATGCAAGTCTCTAGATGCTGTAAATATTTGGAGTCACAGTAACCTGGAGACCAAGTTGTAAGGTTTATATAATTTACATTTAATATATGAAGTTGTACAATAAAGAAAACAATGTATCATCATTGAAGTTAAACATACTATTCATCCATAAGTGGTGGTTGTTGCCAGTTTAGCTACATACAATTCTTAGCTTCTATTAAAGTGGTAGCAATACATATGTTACTGTTACATACTATGCATGAGAACTAAAGGTGGCTTGAAGTTCACACAACTACTATAGTAAGGAGATTCGAGGACACATCACAACTGTAAGTTTTGTGTTGATAAAAGTTTGTCTGAAAAATTACCATTTGTCTTGATGCCATGATCTGGTATATTAATACATTAACTTTTATAAATTCTGCATCAAATACACTGAACTCTTTCAATCAAATTATAGCAACATACACTTAGCTGATACAATTAGTGTGTGTAACATCAGCAGCAACAATTAGTTAATACATAGTGAGTGGATAGTAGTATATACTGTGTTTGTTGCTGCTTGACCATCTTCCTTGCTCTTTGATCTGTACCTTAAACTACATACCAACCATTCTATCACAGAACATAACTTATGTATGCTCCATACTTAAGTGAAGGAGCATAATGTTTTTGAATTACAGTGAAGCTCAATATTTCATTAAGATTCTGAGGTCATTATCATAAATCCTATGATGCTTTCTTTCTTTTTCAGACAACTTAAACTTTCATATTTGTAACAGGTATAAAAGTATGAGGCCTTAATGCAATGTATGATTAATGAGTATCTTCTATAAAATAACTAAATATCAGGCAGCAAATTTAAAATCATAAAAGTAATATAATTTGGTTTGAAAAAATAACTAAGTTATGGATTCATTCACAGAAACGGTGATTCTTAATAGATTCAAATACCTCAGACATTCAGTCAATACTCTTTAGTTCCTAACTTGCCTGGAAATGAGTACTGATTAAACAAAAATAATTATGAGAGGTGATTTAGAAAGATATGTAATCATTATAATTCTTTATAAATACAAAGATGATGATGATCAGACAAATGAAAGGTTCAACTTCAATTAATCATTTGTTAACAACAATGAACAAATTAAAGTTGAGTAGGCATTATATTTTGTGTATGTATGAATATATATCTTTGTGTACCTAAGGTATATAATGGTAACTCATCTCATTCCAACTATAGCAAATAATTCTCTCTCTCTCTTCTCCCTCTTTCTCTCTCTCTCTCTCTCTCTCTCTCTCTCTCTCTCTCTCTCTCTCTCTCTCTCTCTCTCTCTCTCTCTCTCTCTCTCTCTCTCTCTCTCTCTCTCTCTCTCTCTCAATAAAATTTGTGACAACACTGAAGAATCTCAATTTTCATCACTTATCAATAATTATTATTCTTAGCACAGTTGGACAGAGCAGTAGCAGCTGAATCACTTCTTTGCAATACCTTTAAGCCTCAGGGAGTTAGCCTTTGTTTTGGTGGTTGGCGTGAAGACAGTGAGGCTCTTAATGCTATCTTTGCTGTCTCCCGCTCCTCGTAGACTGAGTTGTTTTGCTCCTCTGTAGGATGAAATAAAGAATGTAGACTAAAAAGATGTATCACAAATCTTAATCATTAAACTACTGACCTTTTAGATACAACTGTTGTCTTACACAAGAAATTAATGGATAAATTAGGTTAGTAACATATTTGAAAAAAAACATATCTTTTATAATACCTTACAAAATTAGGAAATTCTCGTCTTACTAGTACCTTAGGAGATTCCGGTATGCAAAGTAAGTCAAACTGGTTTAATAATAAATTTTGCTTGTTAATACAAGGTTTTAAGCAAAAGAGTGACTGAAGTCTGCATAAAATTTCATATTTGCTAACTCAGGCTTACTCTACACCATAAAGATTGAGGCGGCAGCCATCTTTGAAGGCTAAATATGGGCACATCTCTACTTGTTACTCTCACATTTTTCACAATGATATGAAGAAAATAAAAAAAAAAAGATCAGAGATCACTATAATTCAGTGGATTTGCCTCTCTCCACCCAATAGCACATGCATATTTCACTATACCTACCTTCCACCTGCCCACACTATCCAAGACCCTTCCATCCATGTGCCTCTATGTCTTCCAACATTCTATAACACATTAGAAGTGCACACCTTTCCTTTCCTCTTCCCTTACTTCTCTCCTCCACACCACTCCTCCTTCCCTCCCTCCCATACTTCATTCTCACTCCACATCATGCATTCCATCACTCCGTAACCTTTTATATGGGTTTCCTGTACTCCCTTAATGTCCAACTCTTCTCTTCAAATACTCCCAACCAATTCCCTTTTCTCTTAGGCGATCACGTCATTCACATTAATCAATACTCTGGTGATAACTTACATGTGTTTTGTTAGATCTTCTATGTCCACCAGCATAGAGTCCTGCTCCATGTGGAGGTCATCTCTTTCCATAAGGAATGTAACAAGGTCTTCATTTAAACCTGGAAATAGAGGAAATTAAAATAACAACAGCATCAATTTCAACTAGTACATAAGAAAGAAAGAATTTATAGTGTCCTGCAACAAGGTGAAAATATGAAGAGAAATAAATCATAGAAACCAACAAAGAATAATACAATGATACCATGGGTAACTGATTATACAAGATATAGAGGAGAAGCCAAACAATTATGATTGGACCTATCATTAACCAAAGGAATATATCTGGAAAAAAGATATTAATCATGAGTACCCATTTGGAAAGAGTGACCATGTGGTCATGAAAAAGTTTTTCAATGAAACCAACGTGAACAGTTTAGGAGAAATAGTGTTGCCTTGTCTGACCCCTTTCTGTATTAGAGTTTTCCACTGACCTTATGTAACTTAATTGTGGCAGTGCTTTTCTTACAGATATTTTCTAATATATTTGCACATATTTCCACTACCCCTTGTCTCCTGAGTGCTTTCATAACTGCTGAAGTTTCCACTGAATTAAAGGCTTTTTCAGTCTATGAAAGCCATGCATAATGGCTTATTGTATTCTGCATATTTTCAACTATTTGATTAATGACATGAATGTGATCTGTTGTTGAATAACCACTCAGGAATCCTGCTTACTCTCTTGGCTGTTTGAGTTCAGTGTTGCAGTAATCCTATTTGTGAACACTTTTGTAAAAAAAAACTTGTATACTACTACAGACAGGAGGCTTATTGGACGATAGGTTTTTAGACCTTTGATGTCTCTTTATTTGTGAATTAGTAATATTATAGTGTTTTTCAAAACACTTGGTAGAGAACAGTTTTGCAAGCATTTGGTAAAAAGTATTGTGAGTTTGTCTAGTAGAAAATGGTCTGCATACTTGATTAAGTTAATCGATAAGCCATCTGTACCTCCTGCTTTGCCTCTGCTCATTCCTTTTAGTGCTTTCTTTATCTTACTTGCGTTTACATAGGTACTTCAATGTTCATACTTTCCATGATGGGGTCTTCAGTTTGCCAATCATAAGTGCTATACAATTTCCTGTAGAATTCCTCCGCTACCTTGATTACCTCATCTCTATTAAACATAATCTAACCGTGTTCATCTTTTAAAGCATAAAGTTACTTTCTGCCAATGACAAATGTTCTCCTTGCAAGCTTCATACTTGTTCCTTTTTTAGTTTCCTCAATCCTTTTCATATTGTACTTTCAAATTTCATCAGTTTTTCTCTTGTTTATGGTTTTAGACAATTCAACCACTTCTTTTTTGTCTTGTATTGTTTTTATTACCATTCTACAACATTTTCTTACAAGGTCATTGGTAGGTGTTCAGAGTTTTCTGCTCTTTTCTTTGAGTGCCTTCCTGCCTAATTCTAGTGCTGATTCTAATACTTCATTAGTTAGGTTGTCATTTAAGCTCTACTTCTCCATTCACCTCGTGCATAATTACTCTGGATCCTCATCTCACTTCTCTTTGACTGAATAACTTCTCTCTTTCTCTCTTTAGGTCTAGCATTACTTTACATCTCATAATCCTATAGTTACTTGACTTTTATTTATTTAGTACTGCCACATTCTTTACTGCATTTAGTTTGTTAAAAAAATGAAGTCAATTACATTTTTAGTTTCAACGTTCGGGTTTTTCTATGTCTACTTCTTGCTTGCCTTTTGATCAAAGAATGTGTTCATTATCTTTACATCATTCCTCTCTGCAAACTCTACGAGCATGTCACCTCTATCATTTTGAGTATCTATTCCAAAGTTTCCTAGTGCTGTCATTCCTACACTCCTTTTCCCGACCATTGCATTAAAGTCATTGATTATGAAAGAATACAGAGTTTTGTGCCAACTCTATTACTGCTTCTACGTCTTCATAGAATCTTTCCACCTCTTTTCTACATAGCACTTGGCAATCCTTCAGGTGTTACCTCTCAAATAATAAACTTTGTGTAGTTAAACCATCCATCTCTCCTTAGTCAGTCATGTCAAAAGAATAGATGGTGGGAGACTGCATTTACATGATTATGTATTGGCCAAACCAACCTCACTCACTTTTATTTTATGGCACATTCCCCATCAACCTTTTGTATGACTTGTAATACCCACTCTCTGTATACCACATTCTTCTTATTTATCCTTGTTACATTGCTGCCCAAGCTGCAACTTTCCCTCACTATCCCACCTTAATGATATTCTTACAGAATCACCACATTTCTACTTAGACAATATCATTCTCTTCCTGATGTTAGGAATGAATAAGTAGGAGAATTGTATTAATCATCCTCTTATATTATGTTAACGTCTCATATCCATTTTCATTAGGTCAGCAGATGTCATACTACCTTCATTTATTATACTATTCAATTAGTAAGGGTAGAGGTGAGGTGAGATCAGACAGTTATGATGGTAGAGGTTCTCCCAAACCATCAGTACATGGTGAGGTTGCATGGCAGAAGCTGCCTCTCTTTAAGAAACAGGTGTCACCTGAGGCCCACCATGACACCAGTCTGGCCACCTGATAACCCGCCACCACTGGACAGCCTTCCAACCCAAACAATGTCACCTCCATTGGGCTGTCCTAAGAGGGAGGTGAAAAAGCTAGGATGGCTGGGAGACTACATGCAGTAGTAGTTAGGTTTTAGTTGAAGGGACTAGTTATAGGCTGTCTACGAGGGCATGTACCCACTTCATTTTTTTATATTTTTTTATTGTATGTATATGCTCTCATGCAGCTGTTTTGTGATGTCTAGAATGCAGCTTGAGTCACGAATATCTCTCTTATGTTTTAGTTAGTGATTTACTCTGCCTTTCATCCCTCAGTATGTATCTTGGGGAGGGGATGTGTGAGGTATGAAAAGTTTTCCCAGCACTGGCTGCACTATAATAGGCAGCGTAGAGGCTGGTCAGTTGATAGCCAGAACTGACTCAATCAAAACACAGCTATGCACTCGTCTACTTACCCTACAAACAGAATAAAAATGCTGGAAGGAAATAAGGACTGGTACTCACTTTCAATCTGAGTGTGAAGGTCATTGACAATAACCTGTAACTGTGCCACATTCATGTCCGTCAAGATCTGGCGGCTGATCCTTCTCTTGCTATCAGGAAATGGAACACCAATCTGCAAGAACAATACAAACAACATATTACCAACTTTAGTCTGTTGATGCATCAATAAGCTGTAGAGGGTGAGGCATATCCATCATTAATAATGCATCACAAAAAAAAAGAGCATAACAATTATATGATCTATCTATTTATTTGAACAATCTATAGCACTCTTGTTCCCATATTTCAATTTCATGGCTATGACAGAAAGTTCTCAGCCATTTATGTGCACATCTGCATGTTCTTTCAATTTTCCTTTCACATTATTTCCTTCATATAATCCTCAACTCGATTTGTTCAAGTTTAAAGATAACTTTCATCTTATGTCTGTTTCTCAATCTCAAATTATCCCCTAATTCATAGCTAAATATCCTTTCTACTGTTGACAGCAGAAGAGCCTCCATCTCTCCCTATCCACATACTTCCTTCAAACCCTCTTCCTCTATCGGTAACTATTTCATGCATGTAGTACTTTACCCAATCTTTCTATCTTACAAATGGCCATCCTCTCCTCTTAGGACCTCAATTTCACTCATACACTTTCTTCACAAACTCTTCACTCTTCGTTCTTTCAAGATACCAAACCACCTCAAAGTATTTTTTTTCATCCATTCCACTACACTACACCACTCCATTAGCACAAGGTCCCATGCCACATCTTTCATTGCTCTCACTCTCCCATCTAGTCACGGCACATGCTCCTTTCAAATAATTCATTTCCACACCATGCACTCTTGACTGCTGTGCCCTATTCCATGTCCAAGTCTACGGGAAATACTGCCTATGGTAAGCACTGATATTGCACCACTGTCTAAACATCTGCCACCCATTTCTAAGATAACTTTACCATAAAATCAGCTCACATGGAAACATTAGGCGCTAAAAGGTTAATAAAAGCCTTTGTCCTCCATTGGAGCTGATAACTTGATATTAAAGCTTCTGACACTCCCTACCTTGTTAAAACTGGCTCTCACAACTTCAGCAATGGGGCTTTTCTTCCTACTCTGCTTTTCAATCTCCATTTGCATCCGTGCCATTTCCTTTGCCTGAGCCAGTGCTAAGCGAGCTTCCTGTTGCAGTTGTGCTTGACGAGCAAAGAAGCTTTCCTCTCGTAAATCAGATTCAGATTGAGAGGAACCAATCTTGCTTGTGTGAGGTGTAGTACACTGCAGAGAAAAGGAAGAATTGAATTAAAAGACAGTTTTTAAGTTATGTGAGGTTGAGAGATTGCCACAAACCTAGCTCCAAAAGGGTATTGGGAAAACACTAGAGCAACCTCTCCTATAGGTGGTAACTCAGCTCATCTCAGCCTTTACGTGGTGGCACTGTTAGTACACCTGTTACAATGGAATAAACAGGGAGAATGCAGTGGACATCAGATATTTGCTTTAGCATTTTAACCTGACCATCTGTGGCCCCTGTCCTGGTAAGAGCACCGTGTTAGCTTTGGCAGGTGCCAGTGGCCCCATAGTAGGGATGACAAGATGGCTATGGGCGGAGAAGGGCCTCCACCTTGCCCTGGGAGGGAGAATGCATGTTTGAGAGTGGGATCAATTAATGTGAATGGCCTAAGTGTATTAAAAAGAGGGCAATTAGTGGAGAGATTTGAAGAAATAAGGTTGAACGTTATTGGGGTAAAAGAAACTCATATAAATGATCGTGGAGTGATAGCTTGTATGATGGGAAGTGAGAGTGAAGTATGGGAGGGGATGGAAGGGGGAGTGGTGTGGTGTGGTGTGGTGTGCAGTGCATGAGAAAAGCAAGGTTGTGCACTCCTAATATCTCCGAGGATATGGCAAGGCATAGAGGCACATGGACGGAAGGAGCCTAGAATAGTGTGAACAGTTGAAAAGGTGGGAATAGTGAAATATGCATGGGTGTGTGTGTATGAATGTGTAATACGGGAAGTGGAGAGGGGAAAGAGATGAGAATGAGTGTCTGATGGAGATTGGAAAAGGGAATAGAATAGTGTTAATTGGAGACGTGAATGGAAGAGTTGGAAATAGAGAGATAGCAAGTGTGGTTGGAAAGTGTGGCGTGGATGGAGTGAATAAAAATGGTGAGTATCTGGTGGACACAAGTGCGTAAAGGAGGCTGTTCTTAGCACAAACACCTTTTTCAGCATAAAATGATCCACAGGTACACATAGAGAAGGACAGATGAGAGTGATGAGCAGAAGAGTATGATTGATTATATAGCAGTGGACGAGAAATTGGTGAAGGATGTGTTGGATGCTAAGGCAATGAGAGGGATGTATGAAGGGTCAGATTACTGTGTTGTTTTAGCAAAGATAAAGATAAAAGGGAGATGGAAGTATGGCATGAGAAATGGCAAGGGGAAGGTGAGTAAGGTGTTAGCTAGTGAAAGGATGGATAGGAAAGAGGTTAGAGAGAAGTATGAAAGGAAGGTGTGCGAGACTGACAGAAAGTGACTAGGTTGACAGTTGAAGAGTAAGGATGGGTGAGTAATGTCTCTATGAACCCTGGCGTTCCCTGTCTTGGCAATCCCTCTAAAAAGGGGATAACAGCCTGATATATAGATAAGATAGATTATCATTATTATTATCATTATTATCATTATTATTATTATCATTATTATTATTATTATTATTATTATAGTTATTCAATTGTATATTAAGTGTTTTTAACTGTATTACTTTATTGTGTGTGTTGTCTATGCTTCTGGGTGAAATAAGATTATTATTAATATTATAATTAGTTTAAACCTTAGACCATAAGGTTGGCAGCACAACACTAACCACTCCACTAAAGTAACATGATTGATAATTGTTCAGCTCAAGAACCTTCTGAAAGTGACTGCTTCATGTGAAATGTTGAAAGCTGTTCAACTTTTGGGAGAAAAACTACCTTGCTGTTTGAAGATGTAGTAGACGTGTGGTCATGGTCTACTTCCCTGTCTTGTGTGCTCTCGGTGTCTGAACACTGACTCTCACAGTCACTTGCAGTTTCATTCATGAAGCAGATCTGCAGGTTCATGCCTGGAAAGGATGACAATGTGAGATGTTTATTATATTTGTCATGACACCCAATGTCAATCCTAATTATGACACTCAAAACATTTCCCAATTGGTGAATCATAATAAGATAGTTACTTAGTGACTGGCTATTTACTGATGACTTTGATCTATCAATATGTATGCCAGGCTGTTATCTCCCTAAAGGCATGCATACACACACCCATGCACACATACAAATACACTCCCCTCACTTAGCCCCTGGGCCCCCACAGGAGAAGAGAAGTACACCCTCACCCAAACACTGCACGTCAGTTCAGTCACATGAATGGAGATGAGGGCAAAGGTTGTATCCACAACAGAGTCCTAAGATCTTACCATCCCCCAAAAGGGAGTTAGCCGAGATAAGACACACACACACAAACACACCCATACATTCCTCTCATTTAGCCCCTTGAGGAGAAGAGATCGGTCTCCATGCTCCCACTTCACAGGGGATTATCCATGAAGTAAAGCTGGAGACCAATTCCACTTCAAGGACCGACACCAAAAGCTGGTTACCTCTGCCACTTCACACACACATCACCCTCCACCATATTGATGTTACTTATTACATTAACTCTAATGGGTGTTCTGAGTTCCTAACATCATATAATTAATTGTTATAGCTACATCATTACCATCAAAAATGCATTATGTGGAATATATAACCATTCTCTCTCTCTCTCTCTCTCTCCACACTATTATTATCATCAGGCAGGGCTTGAACAAGAAAAGGAGGGAGTGTTTGGATAGGGGAGGTGGAGGTTCTTCTGCTGTGGCATCCCCTTTGGGCACATTTATGGAGGGAACGAGGCGTCAAAAAAGTTTTTGTAGAAAGACAATCTATGATTAGGATAGTGTATGTGACAGTTAGAAGACTATGCAACAGTTAGGAGACTGTATGTGATAGTTATGGAGACAGTACAAGACAGTACATGGCAGTTAGGAAACTTTGTGGCAGTTATGACTATATATGACAGTTAAGAGATTGTACAAGGCAGTTAGGACAAAGTATATGACATTTAGAAGACTTTATATAGCAGTTAGGAAACTGTATGTGGCAAGAGATTGTATGTGACAGTTAGGAGATTGGACATGGCATTTAGGAGACTGTATATGGTAGTTCGAGGAGATTCTATGTGGCAGCTAGATTGGATCAAGTTAGATTTGATTTAACCTGTACAGTTCCAGCAATAGCTGTCAGCTGTTGTACATTTATGTAACACTGTCCCAGAATAAGATGCACCTTCTAATTAGGTAAGTAATTTTGGTGAAAAACTATTTGTGGATTTAATAGATTACCACACTAGCGAGTCTAAGGTACCGACTCTCTGGTGTAATTTTTAAAAAATTTGTCAGAGCATATTATTTCATAGTGAACCTATTATCAAATATTTGTGGTTATCATTAATTGTGGAATGTCTTACGATTGTCTAGCCTAGGTGACAGACAGCCAAAAGGTGTGAAAAGTTTCTATGTGAATAGTTGTGCATATGTAAGAGTGGGAAATAGCATAAATAAGTGATTTCCTGTTCAAGTAGGACTACATCAGGGATGTATGTTGTCACCATGGCTGTTCAATATCAATATGGATGGTGTGGTAAGGGAAGTTAATGCAAGAATGTTAGGTAGAGGTCTGAGTTTGACCAATTCTGATGATAGAAGGTGAAAGATAAATCATTTACTGTTAGTTGATGATACAGCTTTAGTGGCGGATTCAGAAGATAAATTGTGTCAGATGGTGGAAGAATTTAGAAGTGTGAAGGAAGAGTAATTTGAGTGAATGAGAATAGGAGTAAAGTAATAAAATACAAAAGGAGGGTTGGTGGTAGAAGGATGAATGTTGTCTTGAATGGTGAACTGCTTGACGCGGTGGAATGTTTTAAATATTTCGTATCCAAGACTACTGTAGATGGAGAAATACAGACAGAGGTGAAGTCTAGGATCAATGATGTAGAAAAGGTGTTTGGAGGAATGAAGAATGTGTATAGTTATAGAGGGATGGGAATTAATATCAAGAGAAGGTTGTATGGAGGAGTAGCTGTGCCCACTGCACTATATGGGACTGAAACATAGAGTATGATGGTAACAAAGAAGAGATTAAATGTAATGGAGATGAGTTGTTTGAGGAGTATGTGTGGAGTAACATGTATAGACAGAGTGAGAAACGAGGTGCGAAGGAAAACTGGTGTTAAGAGAGAGTTGGGTGGTGGAGCAGAGCAGTGTGTGTTGAGGTGGTTTGTACACATGGATGGAATGAAGGAGGACCAGTTGGTGAAGAGAATGAATAGAAGGATCTGATGTTAGAGGTTTGAGGTTGAGGTGAAGGTCAAGAACGGGATGAATGGATGGTGTGAAAAGAGCATTGGATGAAAAAGGAATGACTGTGGAGCAAGGAAGGATGACTGTGCATAATAGAAGTGAATGGAGAGCAGTGGTGAATGCATGATTAATGACACAGCTTTGACAACCTCTGAGGAAGGTTCTTGTACATCTGGTGTGACCTTTGGATCATATCAGGTGTGGGGAGGGAGAGGCATCAGTTAATAAATATGACGTGGCAGGAGTAAACCTTTGGACCCTGTTGTGGATACATCCCCTGAACTCGGCCCCACTTGTGTGACTGGCCTGACGTACAGTGCTTGGGTGAGGGTGTACTTCTCTTCTCTTATGGGGGCCTAGAGGCTAAGTAAAAGGAGTGTATATGTATGTGTGCATGGGTGTGTGTATGCATGCCTTGTTTTGGCCCATCTATATCTATATATAGGCTGGCAAGCAAGCCATAAAGAGTTTACTTTTGCAGGAGCCCAACCAGTTAAGAACGAGGTAAGACAGTAAATTACCACTCTGGAGGCGGGAATGTAGTGAAGGTTTGCGGTGCGGCCGATCACTAGTAGTCTGGTCCTCATCTAATCCCATGGCAAGCTTGCGACGAATTTCCTCCCGGTCATTGCGACGCTGAAAGGAAACACTACATCTAAAAAAATTGAAGTGAATAAATGTATGCAACAATGCTTTCCTATTAGGATGGAAACAATGTAACCAATTCTAAAAAATTTTGGACAAAAATCTATTTCATTCACAAAATCTTTTGAACTGTACCCTTGCTGGATGGTTATAGAAAGTATCTTGTGGGTGCTCATCAGCATCCTCTATTGTAATGACACGAATAAACTTATCAACAATATCTTCCTCCTCTTCATTCTTGGTACCAATATACTGCAGCCACTGCCGTTTGTTTTCAATAAGTACAGGCCACTTGAGCTGCTCTAACAACGTGAGGCGAGGTGCTGTTGTCTCAGTAACAGTTTTGACATTGTCTCCCTCATTCCACAACAGTTTAGAAACTCTACCTGACTGTGCCTTCAGGGAGTTGAGAACCTGGTTGGACACCTTGGCTGTTTGTTCCTTGATGGAACTCAACTTAACTGAAGGCAAACCCAGGCTGTCATGGAGGCGAGATGCAGAAAAAGGAGGCTGAGACCTGTCCTCACTCCAGCTCTGCTGCTGAGGAGTCAGGAATTTTCCAAACATGGTTGACGTAGTGCAATCACGTGCAATGTTAATAATTAAAAAAAACAATCATGTGGATCTTCTATGAAAAATTTGGTTGTCTGTTTACATGTCATCAAACTTTAAGCATTGCTTGCTGTCAGGTGTGATGCTTTTCATATGGAAAAAAATAAATAAATACTTCAACACAATTTTTCTTTCAAAGACATTAATCTTAAAACTCCAATAATTGTTTTGCTGTTAAGTGGCTTCTATTATTAAGTAAACTTGCCACTTGTGTAACAATGCTGTCAATTCTTAAATTACATTAAAAAAAAATAAGTAACGATACAGCTTCCCCACCACCTACTCAAGCTGATATTGCCAAAAAAAATTTGTTTACAAGGGGGTGTTTATCCAATAGCCATTTATAACACTAAATAGTACTTGTTGACCAACATAATAAAGTGTATAAGTGTTGGATCAACCGTCCTGTTCACCCCTTCACGCCACAACTATAATGGGTGTTTGTTAATACTCCCCATAGGATGGAACACTCTTGCAGCACCTGTACTAGTGTTTCACAACGAAGCACAATTTGACACTTATAAGGCTGTGTTGACTTAACCAAACCCGGACAGGTACGTGAAGCACAACGCATTATTATGAGGCTAATTACATTGGTTCCTTATTTCAGTGGTGTGCGAGTCACCATACTTCATGTACAACATTGGCCTTTCATGTATTTCATGAGTCCTAGAATCACTGTGTACATCGGCTTGCCGTAAACAACTATAAACACTGAACGACACTGAACAGGAAGTTGAGACTCAAGTGACCTTGGTCTTGGATCTATCTTTGCAACGGCGCCTCTTATATATATATATATATATATATATATATATATATATATATATATATATATATATTAATTTGCTCACACAAAAGAGATGAGGTACGCTATTCGGATCAGGTTAATATGGAGGGGGAAGTGAATGACAAGATGTGGTCAGATAATGAGAATTGTGTCGAGAATGAGTATAACGAATTAGTTAGCAAATTGTTGATAGGATGAAAAATGTTTATCCCTAACAGAAATATAGGGTCAATTAGAATCCGAAGTGGATGACAGATAGGCTGAGACAATCTATAGGGATTAAAAGAGGAATATACAAAAAAAATTAAAAGTGGGTAAGCGGATTTAAAAGAGGGGTACACTGCATTAGCTAAGTTAATTGAGAAAGACATAAGAAAAGCGAATAGGGAATATGAAATGAGAGTAGCTAGAAATACCAAATTATAAGACTAAAAATAAAAATAGAAAAGGCCCACCAAAAATGGATCATGAAATAATAGCAAGTAGTAAAGATATGAGCGCAACTTCAAACGAGTACTTTGGTATGTGTATTTACGCATGAGAACTGAACAACATTACCTGATGCAGAGAAAGTACTCAGGGTGAGAGAAGACCAAAGATTAATGAACCTCAACATAACAATTAAGTCAACAGGTAATCCAAGAGATAGATAAGTTTATGATTAATAAATCACCGAGAGTCGATGAAGTATTCCCACGCGTATTAAAGGAGTGTAAGAACATGATTAGTGTAGCACTAATGGATATATTTTCTATAAATTAGTAGCCTCATGTGACGTACACTATACCTAGTTTGTGGAG
>JAPQNM010000042.1:925236-932736 GCA_029783475.1 Metacarcinus magister | reverse complement strand
ATAGTAGTAGTAGTAGCAGTAGTAGTAGTAGTAGTAGTAGTAGTAGTAGTAGTAGTAGTAGTAGTAGTAGTAGTAGAGTAGTAGTAGAAGTAGTAGTAGTAGTAGTAGTGATTACTGTTAATGCTGTTGTGTTTGTGGTTCTTCGGTTACTACTAATATTTCCAACACTACTACTACTACTACTACTACTACTACTACTACTTCTACTACTACTACTACTACTACTACTACTACTACTACTTCTACTACTACTACTACTACTAATAATAATAATAATAATAACAACAATAATAATAATGATAATGATAATAATAATAATAATAATAATAATAATAATAATAATAATAATAACAATAATAATAATGCATATCATGTGAGTGAAGTATTTCCTTCTAAGTAATGTTTAGTAGCTATAAGTCCACATATCCTCTTGAAGATCACAAAATCAATGTGAGATTTTCATGAGACACTACTCACCCGCCTCTCTTCCTCCTTGGTGGCGCGCAGGTGTGCCTCGATGGTGTCCCAGTCAATCTTAGGCATCGCTGCCTCCATGGTGTAGACATCGAACTCCCCTGCAGATACAACGGAAAAGGTGAGCTCTCTCTCTCTCTCTCTCTCTCTCTCTCTCTCTCTCTCTCTCTCTCTCTCTCTCTCTCTCTCTCTCTCTCTCTCTCTCTCTCTCTCTCTCCCAAATAAGTATATGAACAAGAAATAATATATAACAAGTATTTTTATGGTAATAAATAAACAGATGAATTTTCCTATTTTCCAGCCTACCCTGAGAAGCCTTTGAGGTTGTTCCTGCTGCTGGATCTGATGTGGAAGAGGCTACGCACAAAGTTGATGGTGCGGAGCAAGAGTTGGAAGGAGTTAGATGCAGTTTGGAGGAGATATGATATGGCAAGGAAGGAACTGAATACTGTTTGTAAGGAGATCAACAAGAATTGGAAGCAGCAAGGCATAGCTTGGGTGGGACGTGGCACTGGTTGGTAACGGACGAGCACCGCTTGCACCAACCACAGAAAGATAAGAGTACTGGTAAGGAGGTGCATGGATAACAGTGGGGATGAAACGAATTAAGCCGGGCTCCGCGGAACGATTGCAGCTATTGTATTACAAAATCACATCGCTCCTTCCGTTCCCAGACGTGAGAATATGATTACGAACGTGACTGGCTGAGATTTTCATCAGACCAAATCAAGCAGTGTCAAGAGAAGGGTTCACAGAGAGACGACAGAGATTGGCGGTAAAACCTCTCTGCAAAAAGTCAGGAAAGGTAAGACTGCAGTTGCTTTTTTCAGAGTTGATGGATGTGTTGCTCCTTGAACGCTCACCTCTGATGGGCGGTGCAACACACTGCAAGCGGGGTACGCAGGACAAGAGTGGTACACCTTGGAATGGGAAGAGCGAGACACTTTTAAGGTACCGCACTATGTTTCTCATATTTAAGTTAATTATAAGCAAATTTGCACAACAAGATCTGATGGATGATTTATCGGAAAATCACAAGAATCAACAACTTTTTTCCCAACTCTCTCACTCTCTCACTCGGCACTGAGAGTTGTGGTGGCGGTGAAGGTGGTGGCGGGCCCGGGGCCAGAGCGGGAATCCTGTGGGCAGCTTTGGGGCCACCAGCTTCGACGCGACCCCACTCCTGCGCCCCGCCAACCTACGGGGACGGCACCCGCGTTGCCACTGGCAACAAGTAAACTGCAGATTTTCCCTATAACATTGCCACAGACGTGGCCCGGGACCTCCACGTTCAATGTATTGCCGGAAGTCATATTGAGCACATGTCATTGCTTGAGACTCGACCACTGCCAGTCACGGATAATCAATATTCCGTCTTGCAGCTTCATCACGGCCTGGACGAGGCGGACTGGTGCCCGAGAGGCTACATCAGGCTCAACCATAACCGCATATAAATTGCAGTAACACAGATTCTGGTATGATGCACTTTGCTGTGTCAAGGACCACTTCGACTAATTCTTAACATTGACAAAATTCATGAGATTAGAGGAGGAACACTCACACGGGAATAACAAAACACTAGTGTTGCAAGAAAGAAATAAAGAAAAAAATAGGAAGATTGGAAATACAGAAGGCAACCAATAATATAAACCAACGAGGCATTACATAAATGGCGTCACTAAGCAAGCAAACATTATGAAAGAAAACAATAAGAAACCATAAAAATAAGTATAATGAAGCATGATAATGTACATGAAAAGGATATCCATGAAGGACGACATTTAAGTGTATTATAATATTGTTTGGAATCAACTAATATGTATACAAAATGTACACATCTTAAAGCGAAATTCTCTCTCTCTCTCTCTCTCTCTCTCTCTCTCTCTCTCTCTCTCTCTCTCTCTCTCTCTCTCTCTCTCTCTCTCTCTCTCTCTCTCTCTCTCTCTCCACACACACACACACACACACACACACACACACACACACACACACACACACACACACACACACACACACATAAAATTCAAACAGACAGGAGGGCAGGATTCCCCTTCTGCTCCTGCCGCGATTGCAAGGCCACAGGTCCTCGGCTTACCCCCTTTACCTATTTACTGTTAGGTGAACAGGGGCTATCACGTGAAAGTAGATCAGCTGAACTATGGGGCGAATTGTGACTAAACCCGAGGAGTTGCAGCGTTCAATGTTTTTTCTTTTCCGGGCGAGGTGGTGGCATGTTCCAGCCTAGCACTACACCCTCAAGTAAAGGGATCACACTGAACTCTTACCTGTCTCATCATACTCGTCGTCGTACTGCAAGTCATCCATGTTGGAGAAGTCGAAGTCAGATTTGACAAGTCGCCGCAGCGGTTGCACTGCCCGGCTTATTATGTTCATTGTAAACCTTTGTCAAGCCGTGTGGACCACTGAACAGGCAGGTTTCAGGGTCCTGCAGATTATCGAGAGGTTCCGGCCATGAATGTCATAGTCAATAGTGGTGAGTAGGCAGCAGGGAGCGGCATACACAGCTTGCAATTTTCTTTCACTTTATACGAGCGCGACAATATAATGCTATTTAACAGAAATAAATAAATAAATAAACAAAACAAATAAATAATAATCAAATAAATACGCAAATAAGTTTATATATATATATATATATATATATATATATATATATATATATATATATATATATATATATATACACACAACCAAATATTATCGAAATTCTACCACCACCCTTTTTCCTGCCGAGTGTTATGACCGCACCATCCTTGGCCCTTGCACCAAGGTGATGGTTCGCCTGTCACCGTAGCTACATGACTGTCTTCTACTACGTATACTCGCCTATCAACTCTTCCCTTCCTCTCTCTCCCTTCCCTAACCCTTTCCTTAACCAACCCTTCACCACGGTTCACTCAGGCAGAGACTCCCTCTCTATCTTCGCGACCTTGCCCACATCTTGGCCCACACCCTCACCAAGGATGACACCCGAGCACCCCGCCCCCAACCAAGCTCCCCCACACTGTGCAAGGCGGGACATCATTGTAATGTAAGCCGTAATACCCTCGGAATGCTTACATATAGTTCCCAAGACTTGTATGATCAATATTAAAGTAATAATTATGTATATTTAAAAAAACATGAAGGATGAAATTCATAGAAACAATAATAAAAAGGTAGAAAAAAAGCTTTATAATGTTTAGCGTTTTGAAACACTAAGAAATTGATCTAAGGAGTTAGTAACCATGTAGGTTGTAGCTGGGATCGAACACCCGACGCCTGAACAATCAGACCATAATGATCGCAAGTTTTTATAAATGGAGTTTGGTCAATGTTAACTATCTCGTCACTACAGCTTCTTTCACCATGTGTAAAACTGTTTTCCCATTATGCCTTTGTGAATATTGGTAACGTGCTAAACAATGGAAAGGATAACGTATCAAGAGAAATGACCTATGAGACCTAAAAGGACAGTCTTGGGTTCAAGGACCCGCGCCCGTCTCACTAGTGTAGCTTTTTTTTCACACATCGACTACACGTTTCAATAAAGCTGATTATGATTGCTACTTCCATTACGTGGAGAATCGGAATGCTGCCGTGGCCCATAAATAAATTCAAGAAAAAACTGTAAACATACCATTGACACGAACCACTTTAGGCACATAACAAGCATAACTGTACTGAAAATAAAACCCTTGATTGAAAAAAATAATCAATAAAAGACAATCACTGACTTATAAACATCACCCTCATTGTTACACAAACACACACACACACACACACACACACACACACACACATACATGTTCACGGCTCAGTGTGGTGAGATGCTACGTAGGAGGCGTTGTTTGTCCTTGAGACGTGGCAGTCCTCGCTCGTTCTCAGGGAAGTTCTCTTTGAGCAACTCACACTTATGATTATAATCCTGTCTCCCCTTCCCTATTTCTCGCTCGCGTTCTCCTCTTCCTCCTTCCCCTCTTTATCTATTTCGTATCCCCTCTCGCACAGACTCTCATTTACAGGAGCTGCCTTGTGTAGGTCAGCTGGCCTCTTGCAGCCTCTTTATTTATTTATTTATTTTTTTAACATTAAAAGGGTACTGGCTAAGCCTTAGCCAGTACCCTTAGCCGCTAAGGGAAAACAAAAATACATTAAAAAAAAAATCCAGCTTGTCGCCAGACCCTGAAAAGAAGACAGGAGAAATAGAAGCATGGGGTGGAGGTCCAGTTAGCATTAGAGGTGTCCTGACACTCCTCTTTTGAAAGAGTTCCAGTCATAGGCAGGTGGAAAAACAGACAAAGGAAGAGAGTTCCAGAGTTTACCAGTGTAAGGGATGAAAGAGTGAAGATACTGGTTAACTCTTGCATTAGAAAGATGGACAGAATAGGGATGAGAAGAAGTAGAAAGTCTTGTGCAGCGCAGCGAGACCGCGGGAGGGGTGGAGGCATGCATGTTATGTTATTGTTCTTATGTTGTGTTTTTATGGTTCGTATAGCCTTCAGCGACTGAGGGATGAACAAAAAATGGAAAGGGAAGCACAAACAATAGGAGTCAGTTCATGCATAAAGAGATAGGATTAAAGTGGCCACCACTGTCGAGAGGAAACGTTGAAAAAAAAGGCTTCAGAACAAAAAGTACAACTGAACAATAGGGAGAATAGGACAACTCGAACATAATAATGGAATACTGACAACAGATAAAGACAACGTGAAAAGGTGGACAAATCTCTTTGTAGCTCAAGAATATAGAGCAAATAGAAAACAACGTATTCATAAAAAAGAACAGGGCCTCCTCAGGGTCACTTGTGTTGGAATCCTGAGTCGTGAGTCAGCGACGAGTGACGCATTGTAATATTGTCTGCGGTCATCCTCACAGCGGAGGTAAGGTTGGAGGGAGGAAGGGGGAAGGGAAGATACAGAAAACGAGAACGATGGATAACTATAGAAGAGGAGAGACTGTATTACAAAGGAAGTGACATGGAATATGTGTAACGTGGAGAGGGAGGGAGGGAGGGAGGGAGGGAGGGAGGGAGGGAGGGAGGGAGGGAGGGAGGGAGGGAGGGAGGGGGAGGGAGGGAGGGAGGGGGAGGGAGGAGAAGGAGGAGAAATACAAAGGAATACAAAGGAACACAAACAGCAACAGACCCTAGGGTCCCTGGGAAGGCTGTTTGATATAACTACTCTATACTAATTACTTGAATTAGGGAGATAATAATACAGTGGAAGTACAGGAGGAGGAGGAGGAAAAGGAGGAGAAGGAGAAGGAGGAGAAGGAGGAGGAGGAGGAGGAGGAGGAGGAGGAGGAGGAGGAGGAGGAGGAGGACAAGAAAAAGGTGAAAGGATAACAGTGTGTTAGTGGAAGAGGGATTGGGTTATAAGGTGAGGATTCGGGATGGGGAGTGAGCCAGTTGGGTTGGGTTGGGTTGGGTTGGGTTGGGTTGGGTTGGGTTGTGGAGGAGGTGGAGGAGGAACAGATCAGGTGTCACTAGATAAGATGCTGTACATCGTTAATTTAATTATTCTTCACTTGAAAAATGCATCACACCAAGGTGAAATATTTGTCGTGTACGTATACATCAATAAAATATTTTCTGTTGTGATTCAATATATTATTTTTTTCAAGACTTCCAAACGAATTTGAATACAAAACACAATAGTACGTAGAGGAGCCTCAATTTGAAAATCTCGTATGAATTCAATAAATACGTTTAATAAGTAGATATATAAATGAATAGATGTAAATAAATATATACATAAATTCAATAGATAAGGAACGGTTTAATTTTATTTCCAACCTATTTCTGTGTGACTTACTTCTGAAGCTAAAGTGATCGCACGTCTTTACACCATACATAACGTGTGTCTCCTGAAGCACCGATACATTACAAGAACAAAATTTCAACTTCAAATGAAGATGAAATACGTTAGTATGAAAGGCAAGAATAAAAATATTACATAACTATGTTGAATATGTGTCACGGACGAGCTACGGATGATACTCTTAAAAAAATCAACTATCACTCTACGAAGTCACATCAGAAGGATGAGTGTACTTTTGAAGAGTAACGAGATGCACATTACGGGTCAACATCAAGATCCATCTATTTATATCCATATGATTACACGCACATAGTAATGATCTTGTGAGTTTTTCACGTTAAATACTTGTAAGTAGTACCGTGTGGGATCAAATATCAGATCAACACATTAAAAAGATACTAAAAAAAAAGTATATAGATACCTACGTAAACAGACACATACCTATCTACCAACCAACCACCCTACCTACATACATATACATACATGCATACTTATGTAAATAGATACGCAAAATATATAAACAGAGAGTCAAATGAATAGTAAGTGTTTCATTATGCTTATTAGTAGCAAATTATAAGTGAACGGAGAATATAATGTTTCATGTGAAAAGCATTGATTTAAATATCTCCCGAATGTCAACTGGCCAAGAGAAGAAGTATTGGAGGTAGAGGAGAGGGATCAGAGTGTCCCTGCAATGGAGGAGAAAGAGAAAGACAAGGGAAGGAAAGATGAGGGTATTGTGGAAGGGGTGAAGGAAGGTACTGTGTGAAGAAGAAGGAGAAAACTTTGTAGGGGAAAAATAAAAGAAACTGTGAGGAATAGCATAAAACAGAAGTGGAGAAGAGGGAGGATAGATAGTTTAAAATCAGAGGTGTGTGAGGATGTACTGCAGGAACTTCAACGATCATTACAGTACATAGGCAAGATAAAAGATGCATAAATGAAACAAAACATAAGGAATTACATAAGGTGAAACTAATAGACATATATAAATTGAACTGTAATTTATGATAATGTCAATACTATCAGCCTCGGTAAATAATCCCTTTAGTCCCGTTTTTAGGCAATCCGTGTGATTCAACTGGTCGAGTGCTGCAACAAGAGAGAGAGAGAGAGAGAGAGAGAGAGAAAGAAAGAAAGAAACTCAGTATATGTGTGATAAAGTTCCAGATCAATGTGTTCGTAGCGGGTCTGCATCCAATCC
>JAPQNM010000042.1:917736-920236 GCA_029783475.1 Metacarcinus magister | reverse complement strand
TAACTATATGTAAAGATATTTGTCACCAAGTGACTGTAGCTCCTCCATGAGCCACACCACATCCCTTCAAACACTATACGAGGTCACTGTCGGGGCACCATACACTCAGCACTGCTATTCAAGGTTGTACAAGCACTCATTCATGTTCGAGGTTTCCTAGGGGTACGAGGCTCCTAATAAGGTTTTTGATGAGCCTTTTCTAAAACAAGAGTAAGGTGTCCGCGATGTCACCGCTAAACTTGCATCTAATCTTCGAGGCCCGGGCACGCGGTGATCTCATTCTCCGTTTTCTGTGTTGCAATGCCCGATTTATGGCGATATTTTTCCATACCACTTTCACGACTTCCACCACTTGAGAAAATCAGCAGCAGGTCCTCTCAGTGTATCCAGGAGGCCACAACTACTGGGACATCACCAACATCAACACCGTGCCACAACAGCACTGCTAGGCTCTCGTCTAGTAAGAGGCACTGGCACTGAACACTATGTACCCGCACGCGATGTCCCGTCTTCAACTTTGTGTCTTGGCGCGGCCTCATCCCTTAATATTAGCAGTGGCACTGTCATCCCCCGGCCGGTACAACACTCTGGGCAAGCCTTCCGGCGCCGCCCTGGTTTGAGGGGACTCGCTGAATGAACAGTGTTCGCGCCTCTTCATATTTCTTGTTGTTGTTTAAGACTGTCATTATTCACACCATTTTGTAAAGGAATTAATTAATAGAATGACTTTACCTTGGTAAGTTGTGGTTATTGTTTATCAACATCTCCAGCTGATGGCACATTACAATAGTTGGTGGGCTTCCTCAGACGTCTGGCATGGAGGGGAGTGCCAGACGAGGACTGCCGAGAGTCGCTGCCTAGTGCCTACCCGACCTTCTCCCCCCTCCCCCCCCTCCCATCCGTCCCTTCCCCTTCTCCTGCTGCTGCCTTCATTAATGTTTGTAGAGCAACATATTACTCTTTCCATTCAGTATAGGACAATAGAGTCAACGAAGAGGCGAACGTCTCACTACTTGAACGCGCTGCTCGATACTATGTTAACGAGAAAAACGTATATTAGAAAATAGGGAGGAAGTGAATACAAAAATGCTTCGAGAATCTGTCGCTGGTAACACACGCTTATTTTTCTTCATTTCACTCTCGCTCATGCTAAACAAATAAGCACAGAACTGACGACATTCCATAATGAAGGGCACACTGTAGTACTGTTAGCAGAAACACAGACCTACACGGTGTTCTTCTTAGGTATCGAGGTGATGCTTCAGAAAATCTTTACCAGAATGACCAAACGAAAAACGTTTCAAGAGATGCAAGTCCCTCTTCCTTGGCAGAACTTGACGTACCAGCAGATTATCTTTGTAGTCTTATGTTGTGTTTACATTTACAATTACCTAACGTCTCCTAACCGCCACAACATCCCATATGACCTCTTGAACTCACTCTCTTAACAGTATCTGAAACCCTTGGTATTAAAGCATCCTGACGCTCCTGATATAACAAATAAAATATAGCTCTCTTTACCCAACCACCCAATACCAGTAACACCCTTTCCATCTCAGCCACAACCCACCAAGCAAATCATAACCTTACTATGCCCTTGCCAGCCTTACCGTGCCTCGATGCCACAACAGTTCTGCGACAGTGCCACACTAATACGAACAGATGTTCCTAGCGTCATGTAAGGAATAGTTTTTGTTCAACCGCCTGTCCACTGTCTGTCATATTTCTACTTGTTGGTTTTCTCTCTCTCTCTCTCTCTCTCTCTCTCTCTCTCTCTCTCTCTCTCTCTCTCTCTCTCTCTCTCTCTCTCTCTCTCTCTCTCTCTCTCTCTCTCTCTCTCTCTCTCTCTCTCTCGTCGCGTTGCCTAAACGACATTATATCGACTCTTTTATGAGCATTCCTTTAAAGATGTGGTCACCAGCTGTCTGTTCGCCACACCACCCTCCGTAACAACACAACACAACCTTGCTTCGGGGAATATCTGTCCAATACCATATTTTCCCATGCTACTTCCGCCATCTTTTCCTTGCCTAAGTCTTCCCAAATCGTCCTCTCCCCATGACACTCATTCTTTACTCCACTACAAAGGCCAACGCCCCATGTCCCGATCTCCGCCCGTGATGAACACAGTCTACGAGGAATAAAGAATATCTTACCAAGAAAGGTCCACTGCCTCCCACGTGCCACCCAAGGTTTGTGGTTCGCACCCAACTTCCTTGTTAGTGTTAACCGTTGAAGTATCGCAATTCCTGTTCTCAACATTCACCTGCATATATATGCATATATATATATATATATATATATATATATATATATATATATATATATATATATATATATATATAAGTAAATAAACAAATAAATGAATATGTATACACACACACACACACACACACACTTTTTAAATTAACTTTGAATGTGTATTTTCAGCCTTTGGCTGCCTGTACCAATTACCTTGCTTGCTTCACACACACACACACACACACACACACACACACAC
>JAPQNM010000042.1:897736-907736 GCA_029783475.1 Metacarcinus magister | reverse complement strand
ATTCTAAACTATTTGCGGGAGATGAAAACTGAAAATTAATGTGAGCTTAGATGAGATCGGTAAATGCAGTGCAACCAGTGTCTTAAAATATACATCTGTTCTTGGAATGCTAACCCTTTTTTCATGGGTCCATCTTTCATTCAAGTTTTCTCACACGATTATGGGCAACACAAATTATATAGCCTTAAAGCCCTCCATATTAAAGTGGAATACAACACAACACAACACAACACAAACCAATGTTACTAAAAACAACTGCTCCTAGAATTGCTGGTCATCATCCATATAAAACAAACTCTTCAAGGGTAGTATTAGGAGTCTGAGTGCAGCTTCATTCAATCCAGGCAAATTAGGTGAAAGGTATTCTTATATATGATTTACTAAAGAAAGGAAACTGATGCATTGTCGCTGCTTTATAGAAAACGCAAAGGAGGGCACAAGTTGGCGTCTATAGCGGCTAGCCAATCATGGAACAGATCCTGAAGTCATTGTCCTTATCATCGTTATTCTTTATAGGGTTTACGTATACCAAACATTTACCCAACACTGTCATTTAACACCCTGTCAAATCATTTCACGCTAATGATTGTTCTCAAGTATTTGATTTTTAGTATATCTACTCTCTTTCTCGACCTGACATTGAGTGCGTCAGCCTCACAGCCATACAAAGCAAACAGCACACCTCTCCTTCAAACGGGCACCTTTTTGCCTCTCTCTCTAAGCCTCCCTTTAAAGCCCCTCAAAGTTATGTTCCCCATCCCACGCTACATGCACCTCACCTCTGCCTCCATGATTCCTGCTGCATCAATATTTACATCCATTGTCGTTCGAACTTTGCCACCTATTCCAGTTCTTCATCGATCATAACCACTTATCTCACCACCTCTACTCCCACACCCTTAAACTCGCATTCCAATTACATCTTATCACTTTAGTCTTTGCCTCATTCACTTTCCACTTTCTTCACTAATAATTTTCTCAAGTTTTGTAATCCAAGTCTGCAGTCACATAATACTCTCTACAACATGAACTGTGTCATTCCCAAACAATAACTGACTCATCTCACAATTTCTTCTCAGTCATCATACTTGCTCCAGGTACCCAACACACTAACTATCACACCATCACCACTGCAGTGTAACAGTCAGGCAGACATCACATCAAATAGTTTCCAGTAAAGGAAACTACATCACTGTTATATTGGAAAATACTCCCTTTTTCTCTCTTTGAGAGAGAGAGAGAGAGAGAGAGAGAGAGAGAGAGAGAGAGAGAGAGAGAGAGAGAGAGAGAGAGAGAGAGAGAGAGAGAGAGAGAGAGGAAGACTGGAATAAGGCGGAAGACAGCTAACCTGATAGGTCTGGGAGGGAGGAGGAGAGGGACGCGGTCATGCCATGGTCAAGGTCAAGCAGCACGCCACCATTCGCCGCCGAGCCTGAAACACAAGATCGCGTCAGTGAAGCCTTTGGGGTTCGATGCCTGGACGGTTACACACTACATACACAGCAGCTGCAGCCTCGTTAAGGATCAGGCGACGTACTTACCTGTGTTGATGATTAGAAGAGGTTGCGGGTTCTTGCTGGAAGGAATATTAAAGCTTTTGCTCGTGTTGTTGTTGTTCTTGTTGGTTGTTGTCGGGGTGGTTGCAGAGGTAACTCGGTCTCGGCTGTTGTCAACACTGGTGTTGGTATTATTGTTGTTATTGTTCTGCAGCTGCGAGACAAGGGGTCGAGTTGCCGCCTCGCTGGGTTTCCTGCAAACATAGCACTTTGGTCTAGAAGGCGTGCACACACACACACACACACACACACACACACACACACACACACACACACACACACACACACACACACACACACACCTCATACACAACTAACCACGCAACCAACATAATTATCGGCGAACGTTGTATCACTTGACACTCGCACGAAAGGTCTCACTGGTCCTGTCCGGGAAGTGGCTGTGAACTTATCTTAACAGGATGGTGACAGACATTTAGCGGAGACTAAATACCAGAACATGACTGACGTGGGTTCAATTACGTGGAGGCGAAGTAACATTCATGAACACAGACCACAACAACTATAAACACACACACACACACACACACACACACACACACACACACACACACACACACACACACACACACACACACACACGCACACATCTAATCCTTCCCCTGAAACCCTAGCAACAATACGGTGACAATAACAACTAGAGACACATGCATACAAAACGTAATATAAATACAAGCACTAAAGATTCCGTTTGGTGCCTCCTTATAGGTCTTTCTAAGCGTCCCTCCCTCCACTGTGTTACGCAGAGATAAAGAAGGGAGGAGAAGGAAGAAGTGGAAAAGGAAGGAAGTGAAAAGGGATGGGAGAGAACGGGGGGTAAAATAAAAGGAGTTGGATAGAAAATGGGATAAAAAGAACAAAAAGATACAACTTGAGTAAAAGGAAAGAAAGGGAAAGGGAAAGAAGAAAGATGATAGAAAGAAAAATATATGGGAAAGAATATAAAAAAAAAGAAAAATTATGCGCAGAAAGAATGAGATGAAAAAGGAATAGAGAAGAGAGTACAGATGAAGAATGTAGAAGTAAGTAACAGAAAACACCGATAACAAGGGGAGAGAGAGAGAGAGAGAGAGAGAGAGAGAGAGAGAGAGAGAGAGAGAGAGAGAGAGAGAGAGAGAGAGAGAGAGAGAGAGAGAGAGAGAGAGATAGTGGGGGGATGGGGAGAGAAAAAGGAACAGGAAGAAGGTAATAAATAGGAAAGGACAGGATAAAAAGGATAATGAAATGTCATGACAAGCAAAAGGATAAAAAATAAGAAAGAAAGGAAAAGAGAACGATGATAAACAGAGGAGGAAGGTGGAGTAGAATAAAAAAAAAAAAGAATAAGCAGAGAGAATAAACAAGGAAAAAAGGAAGAAAAAAAAAGCAAGGAGAAAGAGGAAGTGGAAAGGATGCATAATGAAAAGTGGAGACAAGGAGAAAAAATAAATAAAAAGCAAGAAGAAAGGCAAGAAGAATGGGTGGATTAAGTGATATAGGAGGATGGAATATGAGTGAAGGAAAACAAAAGAATGGCAAAGAGAAAATAACATAGAAGGAACGAGGGAAAAGAAGGGAGGACGTAAAAAGGAAAAAAGATTAAGAGAAACAGAAGAAGAAAAAATAAGAGAAAAAAAAAGAGGAGGAGGTTGACGAGGAGATGAAGATGGTAAAAGTAGAAAAAAGATAAAGTAATAGAAAGAAAAAGGAGCGAGAATGGAAGACAGAAAAGAATGAAAAAGAGAGGAAGAAAAACCTGATCAAGGAATAGTAAAGTCTTGGAGAGCACCTGTAGAGGCCTTTAGGCTGACGAGACTCCTGCTGCAGGGAGCTAGATCAAAGGGAGCTTGTGCCTCGCCTCAGGTTTTGTTGTGTTGGAGAAAGAAGGGTGGGAGGGAGGGAGGGAGGGAGGGAGGGAGGGAGGGAGGGAGGGAGGGAGGGAGGGAGGGAGGGAGGGAGGGAGGGAGGGAGGGAGGGAGGGAGGGAGGGAGGGAGGGAGGGAAGGAGGGAGGGAGGGAGGGAAGTGAAACAGAGGACAAGTGGGATGTCATGGAGAGAAAAAGACTGTTTGTAAAGGAGAGAATAAAAATCTAAGAGACCACAGACCGTACTTATCACCCCTTTCGGCACGCGCGCACACACACACACACACACACACACACACACACACACACACACACACACACACAGGTACTTACAGCAGACAGGTACCGCCCAAGGACACGTTGTTTTCCTTCAGATGCATGTCCAACACCTGTCGAGAGGAAGAATGGTGTCAGTGTTACATGAAGATCGTAAGTTTATCGCACACGTTTAATTCAATCCCCTGTAAAAATAATACAATAACAATAATAGCATAGACAAGGGTAAGGTACGTCATGCGTTGAAAAAATAATAGATAGACAATAAAAGGGATGGTTAAAGAAGGCAGTGCTCACATAGAACTAGATGAAGAGACGATACAAGTTAGAAATAGTAATGAGTAGAGAAGTTTGTGGGAGGCTTTAGTCCTGCAGTCACAGAGGATGTTAACGATGATGAAAAGAAGATTATGCCTTGTATCGCAGAATGAGGGAAGTGTCACTATTTCACACGTGTGGCTCATTGTATTTCCGACGAGGTAACGCGGAGCAGTCTCAGACACACGAAATTCCAGACTGTTGTTAGAAATGGTTCGTTGTTTCATATCATGTGTTCGATGTTTAAATATCAAACCCAGACACACATTGACTGCGCTTCCAACTATTCCTTGTGCTGCACATGATAGTAGGATCACATTCCCTTAAATATGAGCTGGAAAGGCAATTTTCATGAGTTTTCTCGTCATTCCCTTCTTTAGAGTGAGTTTTGTCTCCACACTTGTTTATCATTTACCTATTTGTATAAGTATCTATTTGGTTGGGAGAGGCAAGGAAGATTTATTAGAGACACTTAAATGAACCTTTCTTTGGCCACAGAAACTCTTTGGTAAGGCCGATCGTCTTCTTTAATTAAACAGCATCTTGCACACAGTGGGGTCAAAACTGAGCAGATACACTGTCTGGGATACCAGCAAAATATGGGGATTAAGTCCAGACTAGAAAATAAAAATATGATGATTAAACCCAGACAAGAAAATAAAAATATAGGGATCAAGCCTAGACTAAGAGATAAAAATATGTGGATTAAGCCCAGACTAGAAGATAAAAATGTCGAGTCCGGCTGCCAAGCGGCGGCAGAGTCTGACCGGGGCAGCAACCTAAACCTATTTTAATTCAATATTGGATGTCATTTCCTAAAGTGCTTCTTGAGAGGTAAAGGGAAGACGTTACCAGCGATGTCATCTTCATCAACGTCTCTCACCGTCAGGATAAGTTGGGAATGTGGTGCAGTTTGAGCAGCAGGCGGTGACCATAAGAGATGAGAATCAACACAAAGTCCTTGCAAGAAGCATTTCGACCAGGAATCAACCAACGCCTTCTTTACATCCATCCTTCTTGGCGCTTCCCGTGCACTCTAACCAACGTCAAACAACAGTGGTGAGGCAACATTTACACCGTCACAGTAAGCACAACTGTACATCTAAAGCAGTGCTTCCCAACCTTTTTTTCAGGCGACCCCAATCATGCACCTCAAGACATGACCGCGACCTCACAAGTTTAGTTGTATATGTGTTATTATATATTGAGAATTGACCATGTTTGATATTTTGAGGTCTTGGCGACCCTAGGAAAAACGTTTGGCGTCGCGACCACAGGGTTGGGAAAGGGGGATCTAAAGGGACCAAAGTTCCCTCTACGAGAATTGCCTTAAGGCTTTTCCTCCTCCAATCATCACATCCTTCTTACAAGGACTACTCTTCCCAACCTTGATCTTTACCACATCTTTTCAGGAGGGAGCGAGGCGCACGTAAAAGAGAGAGAGAGAGAGAGAGAGAGAGAGAGAGAGAGAGAGAGAGAGAGAGAGAGAGAGAGAGAGAGAGAGAGAGAGAGAGAGAGAGAGAGAGAGAGAGAGATGTACTTAACACATCAAGCCTGTATGATAACCGAGTCGCTGAGGAATACTGGACAAGACCTTCATTATCAACATCCTCCGTCACCATAATCACCGCCTTGGGTCACGTTCACTGCCCTCAACTCAGCACAAGCGGGACGATATCTGATTATTCTGTGGTTACGTGTCCACCCCATGGTAGCTGACCGCTATAAAAATCGCAGGAAGACCTTTGGATAAATAAATTAGATGCGATATTGGGCCCACTAAGATTCGGCTTCCTACACCCGCGGAGCCTCAAGAGGGGTGATCAAATATTTCCTTTGCATTTACAGTTGTCCGTTTAGGAACTGGATGTGTTATTTCCAAGTTCATGTTAACAATTCGGGTCATATACGAGTGTTCAATTACACGTGTGCTCGAAATCAATATTTTTTTTTTCTCTCTCTCTCTCTCTCTCTCTCTCTCTCTCTCTCTCTCTCTCTCTCTCTCTCTCTCTCTCTCTCTCTCTCTCTCTCTCTCTCTCTCTCTCTCTTTTGACGAGGCACTTTAGTTGTATTAGTGAACACAGGACCCGGATGCTCGGTCACGCAGGGCACAAATAACTCTTCTTGAGGTGCACCAGCGCTCCTTGATGCCAACACCAAACAGCCCCTTGTGACGTTCAGTGTTCCTTCACCAGACACACAAGCATCCGCCAAGTCCTTTCGTCAGGCCCGCCCGCCTCACAAACACAGCCCAGGCCAAGTGTCGAGAGTCCTACGCCCTTTCCCCATCACCTCCTTCACCTCGTCCTGTGGAGCCCTAAGGAGCGTCTCTATATAATGATGTAGTAATCCTGACCTTGGGAAAAAATATAGTGATGAAGGGATTTTCTAGTATGTTATTGAGAGATTATTAAACATAGATGTGTCACTTCACTTTATTTTTCACACCTGTTTCATGCTCAATACAAAAATTCGGGAACACTTTCCGATCTCTTTCTGGCATGTCTTCAAGTGGTTTTGAATCCTCCATGTGCCACAATTAATTACATATGGACCAAACCTTGATAGTGACATTACTCAAGTTGAATAAGGAGAATGTTGGGAGGAGTCACTGAAGAAACCATTCATTCGTTCAACCAATCTTTTCATTCCCTATCGACACAAACCTAAACACCATTCAACAGTTCTCCAATTTCTCTCTTCTCTCTTTCCATTCTTGTACAATAGAAAGCTGTCTTGCATCAACGCTATTCACATTCTAATTACACTTCACACTCATATCAACTTTCAAGAATACGAAGACGTGAAAATTGGCAAGAAAATTGAATCAACACGACTAACTACTTTCATAATTAGAGGCTGCCAATAATGTCATTTACAAGGTGAAGAACAGAATAAGGGAGAAGGAAGGAATGTATAATTGAGAGAGAGAGAGAGAGAGAGAGAGAGAGAGAGAGAGAGAGAGAGAGAGAGAGAGAGAGAGAGAGAGAGAGAGAGAGAGAGAGAGAGAGAGAGAGAGAGAGAGAGAGAGAGAGAGAATGTAAATGCGTGATGAGGCGTAATTTTGTGCAATGAAGGACGAGGAATTGAAAACAAATCTAAAAAAAATACAATTACCTCTGTTGGGGAAAACAACACATAAATTCCTGAGAAAAAAAAAAGTATGTGAGTGAGTAAGAGTGTGTGTGTGTGTGGGTGTATGTGTGTGTGTGTGTATGTGTGTGTGTGTGTGTGTGTGTGTGTGTGTGTGTGTGTGTGTGTGTGTGTGTGTGTGTGTGTGTGTGTGTGTGTGTGTGTGTGGGTGTTTGTGTGTGTGTGTGTTGTGTGTGTGTGTGTGTGTGTGTGTGTGTGTGTGTGTGTGTGTGTGTGTGTGTGTGTGTGTGTGTATGTGTGTGTGTTTATGTGTGTGTGTGTGTGTGTGTTTATGTGTGTGTGTGTGTGTGTGTGTGTGTGTGTGTGTGTGTGTGTGTGTGTGTGTGTGTGTGTGTGTGTGTGTGTGTGTTATTCACCATGGTCTGGAGGATCACACGCTGGACTCGAAATCGTCAGCCATTACCCTTCCCGAAGGAGCTCAGAGCTCATAGATACGGATCTATGGGTAAGGCTGAGGCCTCTCACACATCACACACATCCATCCCCTTGCTCAAAGGGGACAGTAACCATGACCTGGCAGTGATAAATCCTTAACGATCTGAGCGAAATTCGAACCCACACCTGCTGGGTTTGTCTGCTAACAGACCGGGACGTTAACCACTGACCGACGGGAGCATTGTAAAAACGGTGTGTGTGTAATGACAATAATAATAATAATAATAATAATAATAATAATAATAATAATAATAATAATAATAATAATAATAACAATAATAATAATAACAATAATAATAATAATAATGATAATAGTAATAATAACAATAATAATAATAATAATAGTGATAACAATAATAATCAACGGTTTATTTGAAACTACAACCATAATCTAAAAAAAAAAAAATTTAAGTTACAAAGTTTTGTGTGAGGAGTGGAAGACTTTAAACACATTTGATGGTTAATTTTCAAGACCGTGTTCTGTCGATTTCAAATTTGATGTCCTTAATTTTTGTAGAACTTCCACTTCTCACTGAGGGACGGGATAGGATGAGTTAGTGTTTGGGATAGAGGGACGGTCAACAGTTTGACCGTGGCTGCTCCGAGGAGCGCCAGGAGAAATTCACCATGGTCTTGAGGATCACACGCTGGACTCGTGATTGCCAGGCATTATCTTCTCGGAGAGAGCTTGCAGCTCATTATAGCCCGATCTATGGGTAAGGTTGTGACCTTTCACACAACACACACACACACACACACCATTCTCTTGCTCAAGGAGGACAGTAACTGTTTGGTCATCAGTGAAACTTTGCACCTTGAACGAGGCGCGAACCCTAGCCTGCCGAGTGACAGGCCGAGACGTTACCACAGAGCTACCAAGCAGTGTGTGTTATTTACCATGGTCTGACGGATCACGCGCTGGACTTGTGATCGTCAGCCATTACCCTCCCCAAAAGAGCTCAGAACTCATAGAAACGGATCTATGGATAAATGTGTTTGTGTGTTGTGTGTTTGTGTTTGTGTTGTGTGTGTGTGTGTGTGTGTGTGTGTGTGTGTGTGTGTGTGTGTGTGTGTGTGTGTGTGTGTGTGTGTGTGTGTGTGTGTGTGTGTGTGTGTGTGTGTGTGTGTGTGTGTGTGTGTGTGTGTGTGTGTGTGTGTGTGTGAACACGTATGAATATTTATCATTTGACTAATTTATTTACAATAACAACAACAATCTTGTCTCACAAAAATCTAATTAACCATGTGAGAAAAAACACTGGACGTGGAAGGGAGGTAGAGAAAGAGGAGGAACATAGTGAAAGGGAAGGTAAAAAAAAGTGCTAATCAGCGGAGAGCGGGGAGGTGGAAGCGTACAAAGAAAAATGTGTGAGGACAAAGAAAAAAATGTTGACGGAGTGATGTGAGAGTTCAGTGAAGCAAACTAAAGTAATGGAAACTGTTATAAATGTTGAAAAATTAGTATAACCAAATTAAGTTTTATGTCCTTAACCTGTGGCGCCGGTAGGCTTAATGGAGGCCTTAGATGGTCGGCCTCCGCCCGTTAGTAGTGCAGGTTAGATTTTTTTAAGTGACGCCTGGTTTCTTATTGAGGCTCATGCTGCCAGCGGAAGCTCCTCGTGCACATTACTTTGCAGTCCCGTCGGGGATAGTGTTATGGCAGCATGTGGGTGATCTTTGGCCACTCGGCGATATTACCAAAAAAAAGTGGCCAGCACTTGCCGGGACCCGAACTCGGGACTCTAAGCTGTTTGCCCGACCGCTAGCTACTAGGCCACCGCCTCCCCAAAATATATATATTCCTTTATTTCAACTTCATAACTAATTTAAAGCAAATTGTGAAGGTACACCTATAGGAATTACAATTCGAAGTGGCACTGCAAAATGTATATGTGAAATAATATCTAATAAAGTGCAAGAACAATTATGGGCTGTCAGCAAGTGTTGTTCGTGTATCACTGTAGTATTCTCCTTACACTTTCACTCCTACTATTACCTACCTACTATTACCCGCTCCTCCTCCTACTACTTCTACTACTACTACTACTACTTTTACTTCTAATACTTATACTGATACTACTATCACTACTACTGCTACTACTACTATGATTTTTACTACGACTACTACTACTACTACTATTACTACTACAACTACTTCTACTATTACTACTACTACAACTACTTCTACTATTACTACTACTACAACTACAACTACTGCTACTACTACTATTATTTCTAGTATTACTACTACTACTACTACTACTACTACTACTACTACTACTACTATTATTACTACTACTACTACTACTACTACTACTACTATTACTACTACTTCTACTAATATTACTATTAATAATAACACTAATACTAATAATACTAATACTAGTACTAGGACTA
>JAPQNM010000042.1:862736-865236 GCA_029783475.1 Metacarcinus magister | reverse complement strand
ATCCAAAAAGGTGAAGAAATATTTTAAAACAGTGTTCCCTATCACCACCACGCAGCCTGGCTCTTGGGATTCAAGTCAATCTGTGTGCAACCAACTACTACAAATAAAGTACTAAAGTCTGCAAGTTAGCACACACAACAATCACATGGTTCTACATTCGTCAAGAAAGTGTTAATGCATGAAAGTTAAATACTCGTTTATCATGCACATGATAGATATAAATTAATTAATAAATCAAGAAATGTTGGAGTTCAAACTGCAGACTTACTAACATCAGCACTAAATGTTAAAATCTTTGATAGAAAAATATCAACAGGAACAGGGAGGACGGCAAACAATTAGATAAAGAAACGAGAAAAAAAAGTACAGGAAAACTACCTTAAGACAAAAAGAAAGCAAGAAAAAAATACATGTATACATATACATATATATATATATATATATATATATATATATATATATATATATATATATATATATACTTATTTATTTATCTATTTATCCCTTTCTCTCTCCCTCTCTCTTTCTCTCTCTCTCTCTCTCTCTCTCTCTCTCTCTCTCTCTCTCTCTCTCTCTCTCCTCTCTCTCTCTCTCTCTCTCTATATATATATATATATATATATATATATATATATATATATATATATATATATATATATATATATAGATAGATAGATAGATAGATAGATAGATAGATAGATAGATAGATAAATATACGAATAGAATGTGACCCAAAAGTTAGGTTACTATGAGTGTATGATTGCATCCACCAGCAGCTCAACGCTCCACCTGCCACACAGCCTTCTGTTCCAACACTTCCTCGATCTATCTATGCATTCCCACAAGTCGCACTCACATCCCACATCACCATTCTTTGTCTATCAACGCGTCCCATTCTGTAGTCCCCTACAACACACCCTCACTGGCTCACCCACCCTGCCACACCACACTGCCACGCCCGTTTCCCTGTGAAGCCCCGCCTGGCTCGGCAACCTCGTCGGGAATTCATCTCTCCTGCCGCCACTCAACGTGGACGGACTGGAGTTTACGGCGGACCTGAGAGGAGCATAAAGAGGAGACCGTGTGTGTGTGTGTGTGTGTGTGTGTGTGTGTGTGTGTGTGTCTATATATATATATATATATATATATATATATATATATATATATATATATCTATATATATATATATATATATATGGGGTGTGTGGTGTGTGAAAGGCCACAGAATCCCCGATAAATCGGGTTATAAAGACCACTAAGCTCTCTCCGGGAGGATAAT
The DNA here is from genome assembly GCA_029783475.1 of Metacarcinus magister. NCBI lineage: Eukaryota > Metazoa > Arthropoda > Malacostraca > Decapoda > Cancridae > Metacarcinus > Metacarcinus magister. Next base: position 863,957 of record JAPQNM010000042.1, on the reverse strand, counting down.
GGCTGGATATCACGAGTCTAGCGTGTGATCCTCAAAACAAGGGTGAGTTATATATATATATATATATATATATATATATATATATATATATATATATATATATAACTCACCCTTGTTTTGAGGATCACACGCTAGACTCGTGATATCCAGCCATTATCCTCCCGGAGAGAGCTTAGTGGTCTTTATAACCCGATTTATCGGGGATTCTGTGACCTTTCACACACCACACACCCCATCCTCTTGATTAAGGAGGACAATAACTGCTCGATTATCAGTGAAAACTTTACACCTTGCACGGGGCAGCGAACCTCAATGACAGGCCAAGATGTTTCCACCGAGCATTGTGTGTGTGTGTGTGTGTGTGTGTGTGTGTGTGTGTGTGTGTGTGTGTGTGTGTGTGTGTGTTTTGATGTTATTACCATCACTACGTCAGTCTGGTGACGGATGCTAAGGCTAAGTCATCCAGTTTCGTTGGTAAACAGTGTCCCTTCATTCTCTACATCACCATCACGTCACGCTGGAGGGGAGGCTGGCTACGACGCATCATGAAAAGCTGGATTCACAAATACGCATCAATAAGATATCGAGTGTTCCAGACTTTCCCATCTCCGTATTCGTGAAGCAGTAACACGTTAAGGTCAAGAACTGAAACAAAGTGAGTAAAAAAGTAGGATCTTACCCGTGTCGCGTAACATTATTATTTTGTGCGATCCAATCCTTCACATATACACACTGTAGGGCAAGACAACTCGTACTTTGTGGAACTTGAGCGATATTTCTTATTTTCTCCTAATTATTATGTTGTCAGAATTTAGTTGCCACTTCATTATATCGAACAACACTATGTATTTCACTCTCAACAATTAGAGTCGTTGCCTAGATGGGTTTGTGTGGTACAAAAACATCACGCACTCTGGAAGTCAACTGTTTTGGATTAGCGGCCATCTTCAATTGAGAAAGGGGAATATCTACAAATTACTTTATGTATTTCCATAGAATAATGTTAACATTTCATAGAACTTAATGTTTGTGCTGCATGTCAGGAAAAACATATAGATCCGTAATAACGTCATTACCACACACACAGAGAGAGAGAGAGAGAGAGAGAGAGAGAGAGAGAGAGAGAGAGAGAGAGAGAGAGAGAGAGAGAGAGAGAGAGAGAGGAGAGAGAGAGAGAGAGAGAGAGAGAGAGAGAGAGAGAGAGGAGAGAGAGAAAGAGAA
>JAPQNM010000042.1:830236-837736 GCA_029783475.1 Metacarcinus magister | reverse complement strand
ACTGGCGCCGCCTCCTCGTTGAACTCGATGTTATGGTCTGGGCATTGGGTGTTTGAAAAGGTGTGGAGCGCTGAGGCGAGCAGGACTGATTCGTCGTTGCGGGAGCAACCGTTAATCTGGCGAACCAGCGCCTGTGTTGCCAACATGGAGGAGATGAAAGCTGGGAGAGCAACGTCTTCCATACGCCAAACACCGATACCACCCAAACGGACTGGTAGGGACGCCTGGATCCATGCGTCGTCTGTGAGGCTCATGTTGCACGCACTCGTGATGGCAGCACGCATCGCCTCGTCGATGGTTCTCAGGTGATGTGTCGCTGTGTATGTTGGGGCTGCCTGCATCAGGTACGTACATCGCGGGACTGATGCGTAGCGGGACAGAAAGAAAAGTGCCGCGTGGCTGCCGATGTTCTTCGTTCACTCGATCATCCTAGCAGTCGCTTCGAAGGCTGCCCTGATAGCTTCGAGCATGGAGTTCTCGCTAATGGGAGCTCCTAGGAGGAAAAGGTTGTCTAGGGGAGTGACTCGAGCGCCGGTCAACGCAGCCATGGTGGTTTTGCTGCGGTTGGACTCATTGGTGCCATCATGTCCGTCTTCTGAGGGTCCTGCGTTGTTGGTGATGGGAAGTGGTGGGTCCTGAATGTGGGTGGGTTCGTCGGCTGTGGGTCTTGCTGGCACGGCGGCGTTGTCCAGTCTCACGAGTTCGCATTTGTCCTTGTTGACGTTTAGACCAATGCGCTGTAAGGCTGGGATTAAAGTGGCGATGTCGGCCTGGACGATGTCTACGGGACCTGCCAAGGTGCCATCATCTAAGTACCACACATTCATGGAAGAGCGTAGCCTCTGGATGATGGGGTCAATGGCCAGGGCGAAGAGCAGCGGTCCCAAGGGGTCATCTTGCTGAACGCCGCGGCAGGACCAAATGACCGTGCCGGCGATGTAGAGAGGGGTAGGTTGGGCATATGCCTGGGAAACAAGAGATGCGGCGGCTGGGAAACGTGAGATTGCCTGACTAAGCACGGTCTCTCTATTGACGGAGTTGAAGGCGTTAGAGAGATCAAGTTTGACCAGCACTTGGTTGCTGGGGGAGTTTCGGTTGACGTAGTCACGAACTGCGTGGACTGCGGCCTCACAGCCTAAAGGAGATCCGACGCCGAGTTGCCTGGGACATAGATGTTTGGACACGGCCGCGGTCATTTGGCGGGCGACCAGCTTGCAGACTAGGCGGCGATACACGCTCCCGATGGCTATTGGTCGTAATCCTCCGTCTTTTTTTTTATGGCGATCAGGCTAGCTCCAAAGAATGCATTCCTGGCCTGCTCTGGAATGCTTCCCATGATAGCACAGTGGCATAGGGTTGTGAGAGCTGATACAAGGCTGGAACCGGCCTCAGCGTTCTTCTTGGAGGTCAGCTGTCGGAGGTGTAGGGGCCGAATTCCGTCAAGACCGGCCGAAGATCCCGTTGGCATGGACTGTATGGCCGAAACGACATCATCTTCGGTGATATCTAGAGGTAAAGAATTTGGGGTTGGGCGACTTCCAAATTCTTGTAGAAGATTTTCTTCGTGGGGGACTGGCGGATGTTTGGAGTGAAGGGATGAGATCACTTCCGCTGTAGGGGCGATGACGGAGTCACAAGTCGTGAGCAAGCGAAGTTCGCCTCGAACGTCTCCGTCAGCGCATTTGCTCCTGATGCGGCGAGCAAGTGCGTCGCTACTATCTGTCTGCTGAGGTGTTCCGACGTGGGCAGCTGGAGAGGTAACAGGGCCTCTTGTGCGGTTCGTTTCATTCCCGGCGGGCGCAGTCGATTGATCGTGGAGGCCGGTGTACGCATAGGACAGCATGCGCCACCATGCAGTCGCTGTTCTCTGCTCGATTGCACCATTGATCAGGTTACCAAGCTCAGTAGCTGCGCGGTGTCTATATCTACGTGGAATGTGTTGTGGTACCTTGGATTGCTGCTTGAGGTTGGCAAGGGCCTCCGCAAGGTTGTCGGGCATGACCTCCGGGCCTGGAACTGTGTCGTCAACGTTGTCAGCAAGTATTGTCGAGCGGTGACATTCCTGGCAGTGCCAAACTGGTAGAGTGTTTGCTTGCATCCGGGTGAGCCCAGCACATGACTGATGAGCGGAACGCTCGCACGCGGAACAAGTGATGGTGTGTCTCCGGCGATTGCGAGTGTCACAGAGGAAGCAAACGGGTGGTTGATGGTTGGGAGCTGTCTGTGAGGGTTGGGAAGGTTGGGAGCCGGTAGGGTCGACTGCTGTGATCAGGATGTCGGCTGCAGGAAGAGTGGAAGAGGAGCCCCCTGAAGGAGGAAATACACAGAGTGGTGGGTTGAGGGAGGAGGGGGATGGGAGGGGAACACACTGGTGCGTGTTGTCGAGGGGAAGAGGAGGGTGTGTGGGAGGGAAATGGTGTGGGGGAGGGGGTGTGGGACCCAGCTGACCTTGCTTGGCTTTTAACACCTGATAGGGAGGTGACCAGCTCCGACCCTTTTTCAACGGTCGATTCGTCACTCTCACATAGACACGTTGCTCAGCACAACAAAAGGGTCCTCTGCGGCCTGGAGACGTGGACGCCAGCCTGGCCACCCCTCCTGTGCCAGGCTTCATAAGTGGGTGTGGCGCGTGTTTGGAGGTGCACCCAGACACGTAGAAAATCAGGTTTGATTTGATTTGATAAATTTATTGCGCTAGTGCGCCAGACAAAAGGTTTACATTGTAGCAGGACATAATTATAGGATCTACAATACATTAAAGACCACACACACACACACACACACACACACACACACACACACACACACACACACACACACACACACACACACACAAAAGAAACAAAAAAAAAGAAAAAACACAGGACCATACAAAAAAGGCATATGCCACGCAGGGCACATTAGGCTATCTAAACCTACCAAAACGAGGGTGGCGTAACAATAGTTCCTCCAAAACATCGTGTTGAAGTAGATGTTTACAAACCTAATCCAGTGGTTGGCCTTGGGGCAGCAGGTGACTGACAGTGGGGCAGATCAGGCAGTAGTGTCGTAGAGTGTTGGCTCGAGGCGCGGCGCACAGCCGACACTCCGTGAAGGAAGGCTCGCCTTCCACCCCGGCAATCTCCCACGGTGGCCGGTAGCCCAGCCGCAGACGGGCAGAAACAACGTTGTGCCTCCGAACCATGAGGCCCTGCCGACGGTACGAGTACTTGTGGAAGCAAACAGACTCGTAGTGGAGGATGGTAATGCTGTAGGGCCTCTCTGCATCCCTGCGGCGCCGTACAGGGAGAAGAGCAGCGGAGCGGACTCTGGAGAGGTAGCATGTCAGGGAGAGGTGGCGTCCAGCACCACGAGGAGGTAGATGGCAAGCTTCCTTCGCGAGTCTGTCAACTGTATCATTGTAATTTAAACCCACATGAGAAGGAACCCAAACAAATTTAATAATTAAGTTACGGCGACACATTAAAGACAAAAAAGATAGAATTTGATGAACAACTGTAGGGTGTGTGGGTTGAACACTGGAAAGGGACTGGAGGGCAGGCTTAGAGTCACAAACGATGACAGCATTTACTCCCCGTTGACAAAGAAGACTAACAGCATCAAGAATGGCATATAGTTCACATAATGTGGAGCTGGAGTGGTCACGGAGACGACGGCCAACCCAACCCGCTGGAGGCGGCTCCAGGTCAGGCGAGAAAACCGCGCCACCAGCCGCGCCATCCGCTTGCAATGACCCGTCAGTGTAGAGGCGGTGTGGAGCTGCTATGGGGAACATCACTGTTGCTAAGTGTTCCAGAGCCAACTGTAGCTGTAGGAAAGGCAGGTCCGACTTGGAAGTGGGAGTGTAACTCACCTCAGGTATAGGCAGCATCCAGGGTGGAGGGCCTGGTGGTATGTCGGCTTCATGAATATCCAGATTAAGGCTTTGGAGCATAGAGGAAACAGACTTGATAAGAGCACGTCCCGATGGCAGTAAGGGAGGGACGGGACAGTTCGGTCTAAGGCAATTCCTGATTAGCTGTGAGTAGCGAGGTGAAAGATGTGGGAAATGGAGGCACTTAACAGTAAGACAAGTGACATTTGAATTAATTCTTTCAACCAAAGGTGGTAGACACAACTCACGCTACATGTTTACTATCCTGGTAGACATAGGACAGCCAAGAATTATTCTCATTGCTCTATTTTGAAATTTTTCTAAGGGTTCAAGAGCATTCCTAGGAAGTTGAATCAAGGCAGGAGAAAGGTAATCCACAACAGAGCGAATAAAAGCAATATAGATGGTCCTGGCCACAGGAATGGAGATGCCTGAACAATTGTTAGTGAGCCACTGAAGTGGAGTGAGTCGGTGTTGGAGGCGATCCAACAAGTCACGGACAAAGAGATGAGCTTGACGCCCGGTGGGTAGAGCTGCTGAAATTTTGACAGGTGCGCCCAGGTAACGGTATTGGGAGCACAAGGGAATGGCAGTCCCTCCAATGGTGAAGTCCAGCAAGCCTTGAGGAGGGCGGCAAGAGAATACTCTGCTCTTATCTGGGGAAACAATAATACCACAGTGAGAGGAAGCCACAGAGAAGGTGGTAAGAAACTGCTGGATATCCCTTGGTGAAGTAGAATGAACACAAATATCATCAGCATAGCAAGTAATAGTAATTCCAGGAATGTCAGGTAAAGAAGTAATCAATTTATGCATCAAAATGTTAAACAAAAATGGGCTGAGAACGCCTCCTTGAGGCGTACCGAGATGAAAACTTCGTGAATGACTGTACACACCACTGAAAAACACACGGGAGGTCCTGTTACTAAGATACCCCTGAATCCACCGTAAGAGATTACCTTTTACCCCAAAGTCAACGAGTTGATCCAAAATGATGTCCCTATTAGCAACGTCGAAGGCACTTTGAAGGTCGATGAAGGCCACCACACTGTCCCGGGAGAGGCGGGAGTACAAATCTACGAGGCAATGGTGTGTGCTGCGCTGGGGAAGGAATCCAAATATACGGGGAGAAAGGCGGTCTTGCAGACGGTACATAAGACGGTTTAATAAAATTCTTTCCATCACCTTACAAAAACAGGAAGTAAGGGAAATAAGCCTGAACTTGGCCGTGCCGGGCTTGGGGATGGGTATAATGGTGCTGTAAGTCCAGGCTCGTGGTACACAACCGTTTTGGAGGCAAAGGTTGTACAGGCAAAGCAGGGGGTTCCCGGGAACGCGTTGTAGCAGGCGTAACACTGCTTAGGTAATACCGTCATCGCCAGGGGACGTAGCTTTACCTCGGGAAAGAGCACGGCGCAGTTCCTCCTCAGTTATCTGCACTGTTTCATCGTCATCATCTTGTAACAGAGCTGATACCAGATGAAGTCGCCGAACAGGAGCACGGGAAAAAAGTGCATCTTGTATGTGGATGGGAAGACTAGCCGGGGTAGATTGTTCCGACCAAGCATTAACAAGTTGTTGGGCGTAGGCGTCGGGAGTGTGATGTCGGGCAGTGGCGGGCGTTTTCCTAACAACCCTACGGATGAGATGCCACATGGTAGTTACACTTGTCTGCTGGTTAATGCTGTCTGTGAAGCGCTGCCAAGACGTAGTGAGTGCACACTCCTGCAATGCGACTAAAGCATCCCTGGATGTCTGGTAACGATGAAGCAGAGCAGGAGTCGGGTTGGCTTGAAACAATGAACCATCACGTTCAGCCTCCTCCCTCGCCTCTTGAATACGTGCGTCAAGTGTCCAGGGGTGGGCAGCACGGCGATGTTGTAGGTGTGGCCGGGAGACATATAGCCTGTGAAAATCATGAGTGGCAGAGACAAGATCGGAGTATAACTGGTCAGGTGATGAAAGGTCAAAAGTAGGTAACACCCGAACCATGTAAGAGATGTAGTTAGGGCAATACTTAGGAGGCACAACAATACGTGAACGAGTAACAGGAATGTTAGGGTTAGCAGGCAGAAAATAATGAAAACGAAGTGCGACGTGATCCGAGAATTAAGCTGGCACAGAGGAGCAAAGTACCCGAGACGCCATCAAGCCAGATGTCAGGACGTGATCCATAGTACCTCCGCGGGAGTGCGTGGCGCCTCCAGTGTCCCAGCGCGTTAGACAATGCCTGTGGAGATAGGAAAGAAGACGAACACCATTACGATTATGAGAGCCAGAAAGATCACACAAATCAGGATGCCGAGCATTAAAGTCTCCCATATACACCATGCCACGCACTGTAGGAGGAGGGAGAGCCTCAGGATTGAGTTTAGCAGGAGCAGAATAAACATTGCATAGCTGAAGTACACCATCCACTAGTGAGATCTCAAAGAGCTGAAAGGTTGTGTCAGGATCAGAGGAGGTGCGGAGAAGGCGATGTGGCAATGAGCTATGTATGTAAGTCAAAACACCATTCCTTACCAGATGGACGTATGGAACATAACCTGCGAGGGAAGGAGCTTGCCCAGCGGGGAGTGGCCGGCCTAGAAATGCTTCCTGAAGAAAAATACCACTTGGGTGATGACAAAAAACATAAGCCTTGAGTTGAGCAAGCTTGGCGTGACTGGTGATACCACAGACGTTCCAGGAGATGACATCTAACTGGTGATTAAGAGTGAACCTTATGTTTTGAAGTAAGAGACCGGGAAGTGGAGGCAGACGAATGACCCGTAGAAGGAGACGGATCTGAAGAAGGCAATGACTGACAGAGTTTTTCAAGACTTGAAGCAATAGTATCCAACCTTTCGGTGAGGATGGTGACAGCAGAGACGACTGCCTTCTGAGCCTCAACCATGGTGGCGAGTTTTGTGTCAGAGGCGGCATGAGCAGCAACCAGCCCATCAATTCTGGCTTCAAGGTTGGTAAAGCGGTTCTCGAGAGCCTTACATCGTGCCATGAGGGAATCGACAGACTTACGGAGATCCATATCTGGAGGCGTGGCAGGAGTGATGAGAGGAGCAGACTGGGTGGCGAGTGGTGGCGGCGGTGGAAGTGGCGCGGTAGCAGAGGCAGGAGTCGGGGACTGGCGTTGAGCGCAACCATGCCAAACGTTAACCACCGACTGTAAACAGCGTGGACACTTCCATCGAGACGTGTCCCCAGGAGGTGGGGGCTCGGAGGTGGAAGAAGTGGCTGCTGGAGGCAGTAGCTCACTCTTGAAGGGGAACGTCCTGGAGTCATGGCCGGCCGCACACCAGGCACACTTCGGCGGAGCTGAACAGTACGTGGAGATGTGGCCAACGCCCCAGCACCTGTAGCACCAAGGCTGGTCATTGTGTAGCTTCCGTACTTCACATGGTGGAAGGCAGGGGAGGAAGTCAAAGGAAATAACAGGTGGAGGTGGGTCGGGAAGACACCAGACAACAACAATGCGGTTAATGGGGGAACCATCCTGGATGAAACGACGGGCAGAGTACACACCAGGGTGTGTCTGAGCAAGACTGGGGTCAACATCAACAGGAAAACGGGTGAGGATGTAGCTGGGGTACTTACGAGGCCTCTCGGGTGAATCTTGGGGAATGAGT
>JAPQNM010000042.1:812736-820236 GCA_029783475.1 Metacarcinus magister | reverse complement strand
AGGAAACAAAACTTGTAAAAGACTGGAGTGCAGGAAAACAAAATAAAGAAAAGCTATTGCCGGCTGAGAAGGTCTTGCTCCAATGTTGTCTGTCCCGGCAACATGAACAACCCTAAATTTATAGGGTTGAAGACCTAAAGCCCATCGTAGTACTCTATCATTTTTACCTTTGAATTTCTGAAGGCTTGTGGTCTACTTCAAGGATAAATTCCTTACCTCGAAGATAGAAGTCAAACCTATGAATGCCGAATACGATGGCCAGGCATTCCCTCTCGATGGTAGAGTATCGTCGTTCCCGATCCAGTAGTTTCCGGCTGGCGTAAGAGATGGGATGTGGACGATCATCATGGTAATGTAGGAGTACAGCACCTAATCCATAGTTTGAAGCATCGGTACGTAGGACGAAGGTCTGGCTGGGGTCCGGAAGACGCAGAATAGGTCCCGAAGTCAAGGCTTGCTTCAGCAGCTTGAACCGTTCAAGCAGATCTTCAGTCCACTGGAGGGGATCCCGTACCGGCTTCTTCAACAAGTCAGAGAGGGGGCCGGTAAGCTCTGAGGCCTGAGGAATGAAAGCTTTATAAAATGATATCAAACCTAGAAAACTCCGGAGTAACTTCTTGGTGGTAGGAGGAGTCATGGAGGTGATGGCAGTCAACTTGCCAACTTGTGGTTGAAGATGGTCGCGGGACAAAACAAATCCCAGATAGTTGATGGACTCTGCTCCAAACCGGCACTTTTTAAGTTTGACAGTCAGACCGTTTTGTTGTAGTCTATCTAAAACAGACTTGAGGGCAGAGATGTGAGTGGGCCAATCAGATGAATACACAAAAATATTATCAAAATAAAAAGAAACATTGGCCAAGCCAGCAAGCACAATCCTCATTAAGCGAATATAAGTGGCACAGGCCGTAACAAGACCAAAAGGCATCCGAGTAAATTCCATCAGGCCCTTGTGAGTTAGAAACGCAGTGAAGCGTCGAGCTTTGGCAGAAAGTGGAACCTGGTAATATGCCTTACTCAAATCTAGCTCTGAGAAGAACTCAGCACCAACGAACTTATGCAGCTCTGTCTCAATACTGCAGGATGGTTCAGCATGGAAAATAGTAACTGAGTTGAGTAACCTGTAATCAATGGCCATCCGATACGTACCGTCGGACTTCCTGACCATGATAACCGGAGAGCAGTGTGGAGAGGTTGAAGGTTGGATGATTCCTTGACTCAACATCTGCTCAACCTCTTCCTGGTAGTAGTGCTGGAGATGGATGTGATGGTAGTGGCAGTAGTAGTAATAATAATAATAGAAGTAGTAGTAATAATAGTAGTAGTAGTAATAATAATAATAATAGTAATAGTAGTAGTAGTAGTAATAATAATAGTAATAGTAGTAGTAATAGTAGTAGCAGTAGAAGTAGTAATTAAGAGGAAAACCAATGAAGAAATCAATGCAAGTTACAAGGTGACGGTGCCCTTCAGAAGAAGGTGGAGACAAGGGATCTACCAAGTCAATGGCAACTCTGGAGAAGGGTTCAGTTACGACAGGTAACGGTTGAAGAGGTACTGGACGTACCCTTCCCTTAGCTGACATACGTTGACACTTGTCGCAGGAACGGCAGTAATCCCGGATGTCTGCACACATCCCTGGCCAATAAAAGTCTTGCCATACCTTCATCTGGGTCTTCCGGTGGGAGAAATGTCCAGCCAAAGGACCTTCGTGAGCAACACGTAGGATGACGGGACGGCAATCGCTGGGAACAACCAAGGATAAACCATTTACCTTTTGAAGGTGATCCGAGGAGAGACATTTTCGGTACAGGAGGCCGTCCTCATGTATGAACTGGTATGTGGCACCATCCCGTGCCTTCTCAACTTCTTGAGTGGTAGCCTTTGACTGTAAACCCGTCAAGGAAGGACAGGATTCCTGAAGTTGACGAAACTCATCAGGGGTTACAGTCAAAGGATGGAGCTTAGGCAGAACACGAGGGTGGACCCGTTTAGATCGACCGGCTCTGGTCTCCACAACACACACTTGAGTAGTTGAGGACTCAACTGGTGGTAGATGCTGACATCCAGAAGGGCGGTTGTCCTTTTCTTGAGAGGAGAGGGAAGTTACGGGCGAAGGAGAGTCATCAGGAGGTAACAGAGGATCTTGTAGGGTAGAAAAGTCAGTGGTGGCTTGGTCATGGTCACTATGGAGAAGATGGTTGTCATTACTGAGTTGAGAATCAGGACTATCAGGATCTTGTACTCCGGGAATATTCCCAACTAGAGCACTAGCAAATTTAATTGGGGCCCTTACAGCATCTGTCCAACCAGTGTAAAATGGGCACCGTAAGTAACACTTAACGACAGGAAATTCGTCGATGCGTCCCAAATAGTCAGCAACTTGTACTTTGGGGCAGAGTGATGGGTCAATGTCTGGCAAGGCTTCCTCAGAAATTACAACTCCAGAGCATCCAGTATCCCTAATTATAGAGGAAGACCATGACCCATTAATAGTCCCCGTAACTGAGAAGTTAGGCACTTTATGGTCCTCTAAAAAAAATCCAACCTTATAGGGGGGCGTGGTAGTAGTTCCATCCTTGAATGCTCGAGGATTCCTGGGACAGCGTGGTCGTATATGTCCTGCTTCCCCACAATTGTGACAAGTTACGGTTGAGGGAGTCTGACTCCCAGGAGAAGGTAGAGGCTCGAGTGGAGTAGCAAGTCGAGGGGAGATTTTCTTAGCGTTGTTGTTGGAAGAGACCTTAGGATAGGAGTTGTGGGCGGATGCCCAGTCATCCGCTAGTTGTATTGCGTCCTTCAGCTTGGTAGGCCTTCTTTCCTTGATGAATAGGCGTATTTCTGCTGATAAGGAAGACAAAAATTGGTCAAAGATGATAAACTCCCTTAAATCAGCATAAACATTGGCCACAGAGGAAGACTCAACCCAAGAATCAAACATCCTCGATAACTGGGTAACAAACTGATGGTAGTTCTGTCCTACTCTAATCTTGTTTGACCTGAAATCCACCCGGTAGCCATCTGGAGTTTTACTGAAGCCTGTTAACAAGGCTTGCTTCAGTAACTCGTAATCCTCAGTGGTGGATGACGGAAGGGACGTGTAGAGTTCGGCAGCTTTACCAGTAAGGAGGCAACCCAGACGAACGGCAAAGGTATCTCTGGGTAAAACCAGCATCTCGGCCACACGCTCAAACCTAGTTAAATAGGTGGCAATGTCCTCTTCATCCTTGTATGGTGGTAGACTAGGTCTGGAAACAGGATCATGTGATGGTAGGACTGAGGGTTTACCTTTAGCTGCAATTTCTGCCAGCTTGATCTCTTTCTCCCTCTCAGCTTGTCTTTCTTCTCTTTCCTTCTCAGCTTGTCTTTCTTCTCTTTCTCTTTCCTTCTCAGCTTGTCTTGTCTTGTCTTTCCGAGCTTGGCTCGGTTAGACTACCCCCCTACCCCTGGACAAGGGGGTGGGGTAGTGGCGGGGAACCCGGTGAACAAGCGCCGGCAGACGAGAGTGGTAGTTCAACCACTAATTAGGGGAAGACGAGGCAGGTGCAGTTCCTCACATATATATATATATATATATATATATATATATATATATATATATATATTCATATATATATATATATATATATATATACATGTATATATATATATATATATATATATATATATATACACATATATATATATATATATATATATATATATATAAATATATATATATATATATATATATATATATGTATATATATATATATATATATATATATATATATATATATATATTGTGAGGAACTGCACCTGCCTCGTCTTCCCCTAATTAGTGGTTGAACTACCACTCTCGTCTGCCGGCGCTTGTTCACCGGCTTCCCCGCCACTACCCCACCCCCTTGTCCAGGGGTAGGGGGGGTAGTCTAACCGAGCCAAGCTCAACGCCACCGGCTTGGAGAAGGACAGAACGCCTCAGCTCTCACACCTGACAACACCTCACCACCTGCTGCTGGTTCTCAAACATTCCGAAGTCATTTCTGGAGACTTGGGCTACATTCCAGTGTGCCCTTCAACTGTACCTACACCATTCGACCCTTCCTGCTGTCTGAGGAGCAATCTACGTTGCCGAGTGTTGCTGTCACGCATCTCACCCTCCAGACAGCTGTACAGGTAGTTATTTGGGTGTCATACCCCTGCTCTGGTAATTGTTTACGAGCAGTTCGTCGTTGGTGATTTATTTTGGCTTCTAGCCTATTGTTTGCTATTTGTGTGTGTGTAAATATATTCGGGGTATCATACTCCATGATTTTTCTTCCCCACAACTCTATAAAAAGATAATATTAATTGGTAGTCACCTCGGCCCTGACATATTGGCGACCTCACCAGGATAAGAACTACCAATTATTTATTATCATTTTACAGATTGTGGGTTGTTATCTGTAAGTCGCTGCTGCGCGCCATTGCTGCCTGAGGCCCGGGAGTAATGTTATGAGTGTTTTGATTGCCGTCAAACTCTTGCTTTTGCCAGATTTTGCACGTGAGGTGTTGTCCAATTTTTTTGTTTTTGTATTGTGTTCTCTGTGTGGTCTTCTCCATGTCTTCCTTTCAAGAACTGAAGGAGCAGGGTGAAACCCTCGGTCTGCAGGGCAAGGAAATTGGCCAGTGGATCCTTGAACAACAGAAAAACGAAAGGGAAGAAAGACAAGCTGAGAGAGAAGAAAGACAATGACAAGCTGAGAAGGAAAGAGAAAGAGAAGAAAGACAAGCTGAGAAGGAAAGAGAAAGAGAAGAAAGACAAGCTGAGAAGGAAAGAGAAGAAAGACAAGCTGAGAGGGAGAAAGAGATCAAGCTGGCAGAAATTGCAGCTAAAGGTAAACCCTCAGTCCTACCATCACATGATCCTGTTTCCAGACCTAGTCTACCACCATACAAGGATGAAGAGGACATTGCCACCTATTTAACTAGGTTTGAGCGTGTGGCCGAGATGCTGGTTTTACCCAGAGATACCTTTGCCGTTCGTCTGGGTTGCCTCCTTACTGGTAAAGCTGCCGAACTCTACACGTCCCTTCCGTCATCCACCACTGAGGATTACGAGTTACTGAAGCAAGCCTTGTTAACAGGCTTCAGTAAAACTCCAGATGGCTACCGGGTGGATTTCAGGTCAAACAAGATTAGAGTAGGACAGAACTACCATCAGTTTGTTACCCAGTTATCGAGGATGTTTGATTCTTGGGTTGAGTCTTCCTCTGTGGCCAATGTTTATGCTGATTTAAGGGAGTTTATCATCTTTGACCAATTTTTGTCCTCCTTATCAGCAGAAATACGCCTATTCATCAAGGAAAGAAGGCCTACCAAGCTGAAGGACGCAATACAACAAGCGGATGACTGGGCATCCGCCCACAACGCCTATCCTAAGGACTCTTCCAACAACAACGCTAAGAAAATCTCCCCTCGACTTGCTACTCCACTCCAGCCTCTACCTTCTCCTGGGAGTCAGACTCCCTCAACCGTGACTTGTCACAATTGTGGGGAAGCAGGACATATACGACCACGCTGTCGCAGAAATCCTCGAGCATTCAAGGATGGAACTACTACCACGCCCCCCTATAAGGTTGGATTTTGCTTAGAAGACCATAAAGTGCCTAACTTCTCAGTTACGGGGTCTATTAATGGGTCATGGTCTTCTTCTATAATTAGGGATACTGGATGCTCTGGAGTTGTAATTTCTGAGGAAGCCTTGCCAGACATTGACCCATCACTCTGCCTTAAAGTACAAGTTGCTGACTATTTGGGACGCATCGACGAATTTCCTGTCGTTAAGTGTTACTTACGGTGCCCATTTTACACTGGTTGGACAGATGCTGTAAGGGCCCCAATTAAATTTGCTAGTGCTCTAGTTGGGAATATTCCCGGAGTACAAGATCCTGATAGTCCTGATTCTCTACTCAGTAATGACAACCATCTTCTCCATAGTGACCATGACCAAGCCACCACTGACGTTTCTTCCCTACAAGATCCTCTGTTGCCTCCTGATGACTCGCCTTCGCCCGGAACTTCCCTCTCCTCTCAAGAAAAGGACAACCGCCCTTCTGGATGTCAGCATCTACCACCAGTTGAGTCCTCAACTACTCAAGTGTGTGCTGTGGAGACCAGAGCCGGTCGATCTAAACGGGTCCACCCTCTTGTTCTGCCTAAGCTCCATCCTTTGACTGTAACCCCTGATGAGTTTCGTCAACTTCAGGAATCCTGTCCTTCCTTGACGTGTTTACAGTCAAAGGCTACCACTCAAGAAGTTGAGAAGGCACAGGATGGTGCCACATACCAGTTCATACATGAGGACGGCCTCCTGTACCGAAAATGTCTCTCCTCGGATCACCTTCAAAAGGTAAATGGTTTATCCTTGGTTGTTCCCAGCGATTGCCGTCCCTGTCATCCTACGTGTTGCTCACGAAGGTCCTTTGGCTGGACATTTCTCCCACCGGAAGACCCAGATGAAGGTATGGCAAGACTTTTATTGGCCAGGGATGTGTGCAGACATCCGGGATTACTGCCGTTCCTGCGACAAGTGTCAACGTATGTCGGCTAAGGGTAGGGTACGTCCAGTACCTCTTCAACCGTTACCTGTCGTAACTGAACCCTTCTCCAGAGTTGCCATTGACTTGGTAGATCCCTTGTCTCCACCTTCTTCTGAAGGGCACCGTCACCTTGTAACTTGCATTGATTTCTTCACTGGTTTTCCTCTTAATTACTACTTCTACTGCTACTACTATTACTACTACTATTACTATTATTATTACTACTAC
Source organism: Metacarcinus magister (assembly GCA_029783475.1). Classification (NCBI taxonomy): domain Eukaryota; kingdom Metazoa; phylum Arthropoda; class Malacostraca; order Decapoda; family Cancridae; genus Metacarcinus; species Metacarcinus magister. The sequence continues at coordinate 813,445 of JAPQNM010000042.1, read as the reverse complement.
TACTACTATTACTATTATTATTATTATTACTACTACTACTATTATTACTACTACTTCTATTATTATTATTACTACTACTGCCACTACCATCACATCCATCTCCAGCACTACTACCAGGAAGAGGTTGAGCAGATGTTGAGTCAAGGAATCATCCAACCTTCAACCTCTCCACACTGCTCTCCGGTTATCATGGTCAGGAAGTCTGACGGTACGTATCGGATGGCCATTGATTACAGGTTACTCAACTCAGTTACTATTTTCCATGCTGAGCCATCCTGCAGTATTGAGACAGAGCTGCATAAGTTCGTTGGTGCTGAGTTCTTCTCAGAGCTAGATTTGAGTAAGGCATATTACCAGGTTCCACTTTCTGCCAAAGCTCGACGCTTCACTGCGTTTCCCACTCACAAGGGCCTGATGGAATTTACTCGGATGCCTTTTGGTCTTGTTACGGCCTGTGCCACTTATATTCGCTTAATGAGGATTGTGCTTGCTGGCTTGGCCAATGTTTCTTTTTATTTTGATAATATTTTTGTGTATTCATCTGATTGGCCCACTCACATCTCTGCCCTCAAGTCTGTTTTAGATAGACTACAACAAAACGGTCTGACTGTCAAACTTAAAAAGTGCCGGTTTGGAGCAGAGTCCATCAACTATCTGGGATTTGTTTTGTCCCGCGACCATCTTCAACCACAAGTTGGCAAGTTGACTG
>JAPQNM010000042.1:777736-797736 GCA_029783475.1 Metacarcinus magister | reverse complement strand
CACTATATGGAGAAAGCGTGAAAGATCAAGAAAAAAATAAACATAATGAAAATGAGCACGACACATGAACAAAAGTATTACATTGACACACAAATCCTAGGAAAGCGCCGTTGCAAAGGCTTAGTCTTTCCGACGATCTCCTGACCTGAACTGACTTGACCTGATATCCAACCATAAGGTGAAAACATCGTTGTTGCGCTACTGTTGCAAAGGTAATATCGCACCTACATCAGTATTAGTATTAGTATCAGTAATGTACGTGTATTAGCTCCAGGATAAGGTATTAGAGGCTGTGACACCACACTCTGCACTATCTGCACTCTGCACTCTGCACGGCCAAGAAGGACCTCTTAAAGGAATGGATGACAGCTTGATAGAAAATGGTGAGAAAATTAGTAAGGAATTAAATAAATACTTCTTGTCCGTATTTTCTCAGGAAGAGTCGGGTAGGGAATTGGAGCCAGTACAGATCTTTAGGGTACAAGAGATTGATAAATTAAGCGAAATAGTCATAAGTAGGGAAGTAGTTAGTAGGGAAATAGATAGACTTAAAAAGACTAATTCTCCAGGGCCGGACGACATTTTTCCGAGGATTCTTAGGGAATGTAGAGAAGAACTCGTTGAACCCATTGCGATGATTTTTAGAAAATCCCTAGACACAGGAGTAGTTCCTAGGCTATGGAGGCAGGCAAATGTAGTTCCTATATTCAAGAAAGGAGATAAGGCAGAAAGTACTAACTACCGCCCAATTAGTTTAACATCAGTGGTAGGCAAGATGTTAGAAGCTATCATAGCAAGGGCAATTAGAAAACATTTAGATGATCACAAGCTAATTAGACATAGTCAACATGGTTTTAGCAAGGGGAAGTCCTGCCTGACAAACTTATTATCCTTCTATAGGAAAGTATTTGAAACCATAGATAAGGGGGACGAGTATGATATAGTTTATTTGAACTTCAGTAAAACCGTTGACAGAGTACCCCATAGGAGACTGTTAAGTAAAATCAAGGCTCATGGCATGGGTGGGAAGGTACTAGAGTGAATTAGGGGATGGCTTACTAGTAGAGAACATAGGGTACAAATTAATGGGAAGAAATCAGAGTGGGGTAATGTCACTAGTGGGGTACCATAGGGATCAATACTAGGACCGTTGTTATTCATAATCTATATAAATGACTTAGTGATAGGAATAAACAGTGATATCAGTAAATTTGCCGATGACACAAAGATAGGATGCTAGGATGCTGCAGGATGACTTAAATAGGTTGTACGAGTGGTCAGAGAAATGGCAGATGCAGTTTAATGTTAACAAGTGTAGCATTATGAGCGTAGATAAAGATAATAGGCCTGTAGACTACACATTAAATGACAATAACTTAGTAAGGTCATATAATGTGAGGGACTTAGGAGTTCAAGTAAGCAGTGACTTGCGCCCCAGGGAACAGTGTGTTAAAGCTAGAAATATGACCAACAAGATACTGGGATTTATTAGTAGGTGTGTGACAAATAGGAGTTCTGAGGTCATTCTGAGGTTGTATTTAGCGCTAGTTAGACCCCACCTAGATTATGCAGCTCAATTTTGGTTCCCTTATTATAGGAAGGATATAGGTTCCTTGGAGGCAGTCTAGAGAAGAATGACCAAGATGATTCAGGGGCTGAGAAATTTACTCTACAAAGATAGGTTAAAACGTCTTAATCTCCACTCCCTAAAGAGAAGGAGGGCAAGAGGGGATATGATTGAGGTTTTCAAATAAGTAAAAGGAATTAATAAGGGAATCATTGATCAGGTTTTAGAATTTAGTAGTCAGGATAGGACACGTGGAAATGGGTACAAGCTAGAAAAACTTAGATTCAGGACAGACATAAGTAGATATTGGTTCACTAACAGAGTTGTGAACAATTGGAATAAACTGGGTAGACACGTAGTAAGTGTTGAGTCAATAGGTTGCTTTAAAAGACGGTTGGATCAGAATATGGATAGGGATGACAGGTGGGATGGCTAAATATTGGATTATTCCAAGGGTGGGGAACAAGGAGCTGCCTCGTGTAGGTCATTAACTGGCCTCTTACAGTCTAATAATTTCTTATGTTCTTATGTTTTTATACGTAGGTTGCTAAGGTCCATGTAAAAAGTTACACCCACATACTTACAATCTGTTTCTGAATCTGGACCTGGCTAGCCATGACACTGGACAGACACAGTTAGGGGCTGTGCATGAATTCGACACCATGACAAGAAATTAGCTGTGACTGTGCGGTGAAAATGATAATACAGGAATCTTCAGTCGACAGTAGTTTACAATGTTGTACCATGGATGGCCATAGTGAGAAACTGGATAGTGTGAAAGCAGCCTTGAAGTGTTTGCGCCTAAAGAAAACAAATTCACGAGAGTGGAACCAAGCTGGCCTGCACTCAAACATGACACAACTGCAACTATAGCATAATGTGTAAGTCAATAACGATTGAAATACTACAGTTAAAGCAATTGAGAAGTAATATCAATGTATGATATATGTAGTTAGTTAGTTAATCATACTAAATTAGGTAATCATACCAAATTTAATCTCCAACTTACTAAAAACTCTTTCATCAATAGAAAATGTCAAAATCTTTTCAATTCTAACTCTTCTCGTGATTATTAGGATGACAAACTTCTGTCATTGTAAATAGGGAAAACATTGTTACTTAAGTTATGTAAATATTGATTGATCTCAGATGATATATATGTATAAGAGTTATAGATACAGTACATATAGGGAATATTGACAGCCATGTGCGCATGATGTTTTTCTTTTGTTGTTTTCGGGGATTGATGGAGAAGCTCAAGTCTCAGCACACTGTATATTACTATTGGTCGATAATGAGAATACATTGAGCCCGGCAACGAGGTATTTAACTGATCCACACGTACACCCACATGCTGCCATAACACCATCCTCGCCGGGACTGCAACGTTATATGCGCGAGGAGCTTCCGCTGGCAGCATGAGCCTATCAATAAGAAGAAACAAGGCGTCACTTAAAAAATCTAACCCGCGCTACTAATGGGCGGAGGCCAACCATCTAAGGTCTCCCTGAAGCCTACCGGCGCCATGGGTAAAAGAAAATAATAATAATAAATAATAATAAATAAATAAATAAATAAAATAAATAAATAAATAAATAAATAAATAAATAATAATAATAATAATAATAATAATAATACTCCAAGATGACATCAACTTTAACAGGTTATGGACCCAGACACAGCCTACTCAATACTCAATACTCACTACTCACTACTTAAGAGTTAGTACTCACTAGTGTTTGATGGAGACAGGGAGAAGTTTGAAGTGTGGGAAGCCAAGTTTCGAGGTTACCTGTCGACCAAGGAACTTGATTATGTCCTAAAGGCGGCGTCACACTAGCACTTTTTCCGTCAATTGTTTCCTTCAACTTTCTGAAAATCGACAATTTCTGGAGCGCGTGCCGTCACACACACACACACACACACGCAGCCGTAAATTCGACAATTTATTAATTGTTATAATTTTAATCGACAATTTATTATTTGTTATCATTTAAGAGATTATATATTTTTTAATTTAGATACAAGATAGCCATTTACTTCGAATAATTTCATATCATCCACTATGTATTCTGATTTGACTAAAAAGTTGACGACAATCTTACCCCGTGAAGACTGAAGACGATCATTTCCGTCTGACTGATGCAGACGGAAAAAGTTGGCCAAGGATTATATACTCACTTATAATCCTTGAAGTTGACGGAACGAGGAAAAAAAACCCCACGGAAACAGTCAAAATTGAGGGAAAAAAGTGCTAGTGTGACGGCGCCTTAATAGAAACCTTGCCGGATGCAAGTAAGAATAAGCAAGTGTGTGTAGAGTTGATCCAGCTGCTGGTCAGTGCTGGATGACAGAAGTATAGCCCTAATTCTTCGAGTGCAGTAGGTAAAGGCAAGGAGGCTTTGGAGATCCTAAGAAATTGTTATCTGGGTGCAAGCAAACCTAGGATGATTTCACTTTACACAAAGTTGTCAACACTGCAGCTGAGCGGCGACAAACAGTTAGTTATTAGACTACATCACGCAGAGACAGCAGCCTTGAAGAAAGCAGGCGAAACAGTAAGTGAGAGCATGATTATATGTATGATTCTGGAAAGTTGAGAAGCTCACCGTACTCACGTGAGGAAGAAAACATGATGGCGGAGTTAATAAACTAAGAGGAGGTGCTAGGCATATTTTACTCTTTTAGTGCTTACCAGTGAGGTTATTGAGGCTTGAAGAAAGGAAAAGGTGCTCATGAAGGTATAGTGCATTAACAGACCAAAGAAGTAGGCGAAAATATGTCTTGGAGAGGTAATATTAGGAGTTAAACGGGACGGGGAGGCCGGGGCCGCGGGTATACTTCGGCCGCCACGGTTCCACCACACCAACACAAAGAAGGGTATTATTTTACATTTTCACCATAACGCTGTAGAGAATTCAGGGTTATATTTTTGCATTACCTGATGCATTTTGAGAAGGTTTTCTTAATTACATTTACGTCTCAAATTCTTAGTTAGTGAGATATTCAATGTTTTCTGAGACCTTCGAAAAATAAAGTTTAGTTTTGTTTGAACAAGGTTCTGTTATTGGTCAATGTAGGTTAAGGTTTGGTTAGGTTAGGTTAGATTACATTAATATAGAAACTATCAAATGTTCTCTATGACCAAAAGTAGGGAGTTGGACGAGGAGCAGAGGCAAGACGCAGATGTAAACAAACGCCATTATGGTGAAGATGTAAAATTTTAACCAAAGAAGTGCCAACACACCGCAACAACCACTGACTGGCTCAACCCACCAACGTCAAACATCAACAACTACATCTATGACTGCTCGAGTGAATACTAGCGAGGAGAAATGTGCAGGTGGGCCAAATGGAATATGTACTCAAAACCAAGAGTCAGAATCCAGTAATTGGATTGTTTGCGATGAATTCTAGCTGCTATTTACAGTCGGCTGATAGGTATGTACCGGCTGCTTTGTATCAATGCTTTGGCTTATATGTACCATTGCAGGCCTGCCATCAGGGTCGGATTAAGCTTACAATGGGCCCTACTCCACCCACAGTTTTGGACCCCCCTGCCAGGGGCGTAACTAGGTGGGTGGGTGTCGAGCAATCAAGCCCTTGCAGCTGGGGGTGGGGAGGGGCGCTGTAAGCACCTTAGGAAAAATTTTATATTTATGAACTTTTTGGTACATTTTGAGGCCTGTTGAAAGACCACAAGATACATTTTAAGCCCAGTATTCTATCCTGGAGGATCACACACTTTCATTAATTATATTTGTTGTGAGATGGGTATTAAGATTCAGGAATATATATGTGAGGCAGCTGATCCTTTGTGATATGAGCCCAGAGCCCCACTGCTATTCTTTCCTTTCACATAATCATTAGACTATCCATAGTGGCTGAGTGCAGTTGAATTCAATACATGATTGGATTTATTTATCCAGTATTCGACAACTGGATAATAATCAAAATCATGTGCAGAATTTATAACTTTCTCGGTGGTGTAAATGGTAAGGTGTTGGTGTTCTGTATGTCACAGTATGTGAACGTCCTAAATATCAGAATGAATTAATGATACAATATATTTATACAGATTGTCATCATCTTTATTATTCTCTATTAGCAGCATACATACATACACATATATATATATATATATATATATATATATATATATATATATATATATATATATATATATATATATCTACACCAATGACCGTTTTCTTGATTTTGCTTGTGAAAACCGTTCAATGATGGTTTCAAATGTCATTGAGGAGGTGACATCATTTTCAATTGACATCACAGATAAAGCATTCAGTCGTTTTTGTGTCATTGTTGAACGAAATCTGTTTTTTATTAAAGAGAGTTTGGAAAATGTACGTTCACCTTCACAGACTCTGACTGGTAATGTTAAGAACAATTGCAGAACAGTTGAAACATTGGCAAATGTTGACTCTACAACTGGATTCTTCCTCAAGTATTTCAAAAGGACATGAGGATTACGATCCAACTTCAAATGGGTTACAAATTCTGCGAGTTACAAATTCATCCTTGCAGTAGGGTTTCAAGTCATTGATATATTTGTTCACCAAGCTGGATACATCAACTCTGAGGTGTGCAGCATTATTCTCCCTCAATGACTTGATAAAGGCAAAGTGGTCAGATATCTGGTGATAAGCCTATTGACGTTGAGCTAAACTTGCAAGTAACTTGTCAATGATGGCAACAAAACTCTATATGCAGAATTTTTGTGCACCTTGAAGATCTGGATCAGGTTCAGCTTGACACCGTCGTCTTCTGTTTGGTACCTATTCCGATACAAATACTTGTTGGACACTTTCCATGAGATTCTTTGCTTCATTCTCCAGTTCATCAAATTGATCACGAAGCTCAGCAACAAAACTTTCAAGTGATAAAAACAATGATACAGCCATGTTGATATCAATATTTGTACTTTGGAGAAGAATACTAGCTTTCTGAAAGCACTGTAGGATCTTGTTCCAAAGAACACATAAATGCATTTTCAAGAAGGCACATTTTCTCTGCAGAGAGATTCTTGAAAGCAAATATCGAATTGTCGATTATTATTATTTTTATTATTATTATTTCCAGAGTTTTTCAACCAACAGTCCAATGAAGCATACTGATATGCTTAAGGCTACAGCTACAGGCATTTCCAGGATTCCCATAATGTGGGGGCCCATTATGGGTCGGGTTATTGGTTATTGGTTATTTGTTTAGAGGACTAAGCCTCTCAGTCGTGGTGGACCACCGCTGCCCCACTGTGGTGCCCGACCACAACAGTTCCTCCCAGTAAACAGCTTAAGCATCACGGGCCCGGGCGGGGACTCGATCTGCCGACCAAGGGAATGCAAGGTCAGCGCGCTACCACTGTACTAGCCAGGGTCTATCAGGTTTTCTTACAGTTTCTTTCAAGGTTATGGAGAAGGTAGTAAAGCAGAAAATTGTTCACCATCTAGAAAGCAACAATTTCCTTAGCAGTTCACAATATGGATTTAGGTCTGGGAGGTCATGTCTGACCCAACTGCTCGAGTACTTTGAAGAACTTCAGGATGCATTAGACAAAGAGGATGATGTCGATGTAGTTTACCTTGATTGCAGAAAAGCCTTTGACACTGTTCCCCACTTTTGTCTACTCAGCAAGCTAAGGGCAATGGGAATCTCGGGAGACATCTGAACCTGGATTGAGAACTTTCTGATTGGGAGAGTCCAATGCGTTGCCATCAATGATTCACACTCGGAATGGCTACGAGTCTGGAACGGGGTTCCCCAGGGAAGTGAGCTGGGACCGGTACTCTTCCTGGTGTATATAAATGATCTTATGGATGCAGTACAGTCAAGTAATAAACTTTTTGCGGATGATGCCAAACTATACAGGAGAATACAGACCGCAGCAGACGGAGACGTGCTCCAGGAAAACATCACAAAATTACAGGAATGGAGCAGAAAATGGCTTTTACAATTCAATCAAGAGAAGTGTAGAGTCATGCACTTAGGGAGAGAAAGAAAAAGACCTTGGAGTACATATCATCCCCAGTTTGAAGCTTACGGTCCAAGTTGCCAAGGCAGCAGCCAGTGCTAACTCCATGGTGGGTCTCTTAAGGAAAACTTACACCTACCTAGATGCTGAGATGTTCCTACCGTTGTACAAATCTGTGGTCAGACCTTGGCTGGAATATTGTATCCAGGCATGGTCACCATACACACGACCACACATCAACAAACTGGAACAAGTACAACGGAGAACCTCTAAGTTGGTCCCAGAAATTGCTGATCTACTTTATGAGGAGAGGCTTGCTCGCCTTGGCCTCACCACACTGGAGCAAAGGAGGCTACGGGGCGACATGATTCAAACCTACAAGATAACCCACGGTATTGACATAGTTAAGGATGGCCATTTCTTACAATTTGAATTAAGAGAGAATCGACCACACACCAGAGGACACAGCCTTAAGCTGTTTAAATTCAGATACAGAACCACACAGAGAACAAAATTTTTCAACACAAGAATTATTAACTATTGGAATAGTCCCCCAGATAAAGTAGTAACGAGCCAGAGTGTGAATTCTTTTAAAAACTCCTACAACAAGTATATCGAGACTGTAAGACGGAGAAGAGGCAACCTTTATGAGCATTGAATCCTTTGCCTCTTAACTATCACTAACGGTAAACAAGAAAAAGTGTATGTGTAAATTTTGAACCTAACCATGCAGAACTAGTGACCCAAGATGGTTCTGTATTCAACGTGGAAAGACAAGGTAACTTGTATTTCATTAATGATGTTGGAAATGCTCAGGTGAACAGTACTCGCACAGCAGAGGAGTGGCACAAGGTTCTAGGTCATTGTAATATTAAGGATGTTATGAAACTTGAGAAGGTAGTGGAAGGTATGCATATTTCTGGTGACAAAGAAAATGTTACTTGTGAAACCTGTACCTTAGGGAAAATGAGTAAATTTAGAAATAGGGAACCAGATGCAAGAGCAGTAAGGAATCTAGATTTAGTACATAGTGATTTAGCTGGTCCAATGAATGTAGTTGGTAAAAGGGGATTTAGATATGCAATTACCTTTGTGGATGATCATTCAGGAATATTCATGGTTTATCTGCTGAAGGAGAAGAGTGATACAGTATCAGCCACTGAGAGATTTTTAGGTGATAGTGTGCCCTACAGCTCTGTGAAATGATTGCGAACTGACAATGGTGGTGAATATGTGTCCAAGAAATTTAGATCCCTCATGGTGAAACACAAGATTAAGCAGGAGTACTCAGCCCCCATTCCCCACATCAAAATGGCACGGCAGAACGTTCTTGGAGAACAATGTGTGAAATGTCACAGTGTTTGTTACTGGAAGCTGGGTTACCCAAGATGATGTGGCCATACACCATGAAGGCTTCCGCATACATAAGGAATAATTGTTTTAACCCAAGAACAGGCAAGACCCCAGTAGAAGTGTTGACTGTGGGAGAAAACCAAACTTAAGCAATATGCATATATTTGGTACAGTATGCTATGTATACATCCAAAATTGTAAGAAGTTAGATGCACGTTGTGAGAGGGGAGTACTTGTGGGGTATGATGGGCAGAGTCCAGCTTACCTTGTGTATTTTACAGACAAGAGGGAAGTTAGGAGAGTAAAATGTGCGAGATTTACAGATAAATGTGAAGTAGAAATGCCAAAGTTTGTAACCTATGATAGTGATAGTGATAATGAAATGACATGTCCTCCCAAATCACAAGGCCATCAGCCAACTGAGAAGTATTCAGATCAGACAAAGTGTAAGAGTAAAACTAATGAAATCAACACTGACGAGGGAAATGTAAGGAAAAACCCTCCAAGAGTGAGGAACCCACCTAGTCATCTAAAGGATTATATTGTAGAGCGAGATGATGATGATGATATGTTGGCAGAATATACTATTTATAATTGTCATAAGGTATGTGAGATCCCAAGTACTTATCTAGAAGCTATACAATCCCCAGTATCACAGTTATGGCAAAGAGCTGTGGAGGAGGAGATTGATACCCTAACAGAGAGTGAAACCTTTGAATTAACAACATTACCTGAGGGTAGGTCACTTGTGGCAAGCAAATGGGTTTACACAGTGAAAAATGACCCAAGTAAAGGTGAGAGATACAAAGCTAGATTTGTAGCAAAGGGTTTCTCCCAAGTTCATGGGATAGATTACCATGAAACCTTTTCCCCAACTGCCAGACTTACTTCACTGAGGATGTTGTTACAATTAGCTGTACAGGAAAATTTATTAACCCATCAGATGGATGTAAAGACTGCATACCTGAATCCAAATATTGACTGTGAGATCCACCTTGAGCAACCAGAAGGATTTGTTAAGTTTGATGAAAATGGAGATAAGCTTGTCTGTAAATTAAAGAAATGTCTATATGGTTTAAAACAAAGTGGCAGAAATTGGTATAACTTGCTGCATGGCAGTCTAGTTGAGGAAGGGTTTGAACAATCTCAATCAGACCATTGTGTGTATCAAAAGATAGATGAAAACTCTACTGTATTAATTATATTCTGGGTTGATGATATAATTATAGCTGCTAGTGACACTGAGGTAATAAATTTTATAAAGATGATTCTGTGCAAGAAATTTTGAATGAAAGATCTAGGCAGACTGTCATGGTTTCTAGGTATGCTTTTTTTTTATTTTTAATTTAAAAAATTTTTTTTAAATCCTTTACCCAGTAGACGTCTAGTGACCATTGTATAACAATGCGCAAGGAAAAGTACTGTGAGAAAATTTCCAGATGCGTACACCAAGTTTCATCATGTTTCATATAATTTTGGTCGAGATATGAATTTCCCCAAATGAGATCGTATACATACGGCACTGGCAGTATGCGCGGGTTCACCCTTGGACGTATATATACGGCGCTGGCGCTGCACGGGTTAAAGGTAGAAAACTGGTATAGTGTGACAAAACTTCAGAGGGAAAGGAGGGTGCGGCATTAGGAAAGTGATGGTAAGCCTAATTCTGAGTACAGACTTTCTACTGGGGAAGATCGAAAGGATGGATAGGGTCAAGTGAGTTTAAGAGAGTGGCAGAAGCTGAAAAGTATATATGACATCCGTAATCATATTAAGGAAACGTGCAGATGGAAAAGTGTTTTCCTATCCACACCCCAAGATGTATAGGAAAGAGTTTTTAAAAGTTGGAGATGTCGAAGAGCATTTTGTTTTTATGGTTTTATGGTTTATGGTAAAAAATGAGGCCTAAGAACTTGCCCGAGGAGTGGGATTGTTATTGAGTTTTGTAGATATAAAGCAGGGGTGCAATTACTGTGTGGGAGCAGGTGAAGAAAATTTATTAAGATTTAGTAGCTGAAAATTTAAAACCATGATTAGTGGCCCAAGAAAAAAATTTTGATGTCATATTGTATAATGTGTTGGAGTGTTGAGGGAGAGGACCCAGAGGTATAGATGGCAAGATCATCTACATAGAGGGATGATCTTACACCTATTAGTAATGAAGCTATAATATTATTTATGGCAATAAGAAATAGGATGGTGCTAAGAATGCATCCTTGAGGGACACCTTCATATTGAGTGTAAGAGGAAGAAATGGATGAGGCAACTCGAACATGAAAGGTGCGATTATGAAGGAAAGATTGGATAAATACACCCATGTTACCAATAATTTTGAGGGAGGATAGCTGATGGAGTATATGAAGAATACTGTGAGAACTGACTGTTTACAAGCAAAAGCTGTTAGTATGTAAGTTTCTAGATGTGCAAGTGGATCTGCAGTACTTATAGCTTGTCGGAATCCAAGCTGTGAAGATGAGATAAAATTTTTGACACTAAGAGCCACATAAGGCATGCATTTACCATTCTTTCCAATAGTTTACATAAGCAGCTGATCAAAGCAATAGACTGGTAATTAGGTTTAAGGAAAGGGATGATAAAGGCTCCTTGCCATGTGGTGGGAAAATCTCCGTTCATCCAGATTCTATTTAAAATTGCCAGTAGGAAAGTTAAGGATAATGGTGGTAGGTGTTGAAGCACCTAAGGAATGACAACCAAATCACTGATGCTATACTTAGTGTCAGTCTTTTTTATTTTCCTAAATACATTAGGGATGAAACCCGTCATAATATTCTTTTTAAGGAACTTATTTAGAATCACATAGTGGTCAACCCTGCAGCTATGTGGACGGCTTTACCATCTTAACAGATGATGATGTGACTTAGAAATTGATGAAGAACTCATCTTTGCATGTCATAAGGTTCTCAGCACAGAATCCTCTAGTCATCCTTCCTTTCAATCCCCTTCCTGGTTTAACTTACAGTGAAATATATGGAAAGTATATTTTGTATCTTGTCTTTTCCAGCTTCAGCTTCTGATACAAAACCTGTCTGGATTTTTTTTTTTAAAGTTTTTGTTTGAACTTACTTTAAAAATGTAGTACATACTAAATTTGTCCATCATTAAAATATATATTATTTCTTTTTTCCATATTTTAGGCAATTAGCCTCCATCATTATTTTGAATGAACAACTTGCCAGTGATGAAGAAGAGAACACTGCACGTGGAGGACCCTCCAAACATTAATGCTATGGAAGACACACACTCATCACAGGTGTGGCTACTGTCACCTGACCACCACACACCAAGAAGGACACTTGTCATATCTTCCCTTGAAGGATGCAATCCAGACTCATGATGAAGGACTGTCTATTCATGCATGTGGTGAGATCCAGTTCCTGTAGAGGATGTCACCATCTATGTGCAACATGAATAGTCATCCTTCTTGATGATCTGAGTAATACCAGTCATATATTGACTTATTATATTATGTGCTGTTTCTGCTAGAATAAAGTTTTCATTTTCTTCTTGCAAAATAACCAGCTTAATGTGTATAATGTATGATCTTTTGGGTTACTACCAAAAAATCCTACTGCTGTTTTAAAATTTGTTGTACACTTCTAATCTTCATTGCTACAACAAGCAAAAAAATCATATATGTGTATATATATATATATATATATATATATATATATATATATATATATATATATATATATATATATATCCTTATGGACAGAGAATCATAAAATTCTGTAATTATATTACAATGTTGTAAATATTTACATCATACATAGTGTGCTTTGCATGGCACTAAAAATCTATAAAGTAATATAAATTAAAAGATAATGTACATATATTCATAGTTCATCACGTTTTTCTTTACATGCATGTACTATGCAAGTACGGAATTACAGAAAACAGTATCCATTTTCTCAAGTCTTTAAAAATACTGCATATATCCTTTGGTAATCAAATAAACAAAAATTTACACCTCTCCAAGGCAGCAAAATAACCAGGTTAATGTCAGTTACGTGAAATAAACGACTTATTTTTAAATTTTCAAGATCCCCAACAAGAATATTTTAAACCATAAATCTTCTGTGAAATTTTACATTTACATTTTGTTACTGAAAATATGAATTTTCTGCAGCATGAGAAATCCTAAGTTACCGTACATATATCATAAATATGCAAAAAATATATGACAAAAAATGTCTTAATACAGAATTTGCTGTGACAGATTTTGTAGAGAGGAACCACAGTCACTGCTGGCACACTAGACTGTGACACCGGCACTGGGAAGTGAATGCCAGTGCCGTGCTGGGTCACCTTGAATCTGAAGTCTGAATGTGAATCTGGGGAAAGAAAGTAAATAAGTGTTACTAAATACACCTTAACTATCTTACAGTATCATTTGTGTGTGAGAAAAAGTGTTGTAAAGTGTTCTAATATGATGGCAAACACACACACGTTAGATAACTTCAGTATTAGCATGTACTTGCATAGTACAGTACATGCATCTAAACAAAAACATGATCAACTATGAAAATATGTACATTTTATTATAATTTATATTACTTTATAGAATGTTAGTGTAATTGTGCATCTTTCATTGTTTTTATGAGCCACATACAATGATCCCTGCTTTGCTTAATTTATGTTGCAATCTAAATCAAATCCATCATGTATAATATAAAATGGAAATGGGATGTACAGTAGGATTACAAAACCCTTTCAGAGGATTTCTAAAAGTTCAAAGTCTCTTATTACGGAAACAAAACAAAAATAGTAAGATACAAAGGCTTTAAAGTGTCTTACTTCACTCAGGATGGCCCAGTTGTCACTCTCTTCATGCACATTGAGGCGCAAGCTCTTCACCACCCCAATACCTTCCTCCACGGTGCCATCAGCCACACCCATGTCATCAAACTCTCCTGAGGGTAAGAATTCTTTCAAATTTCTTCATAGACTGATTGGATTAGTGTCTCAGATCTTGGTTGTAATCTCATTTTGTCTTATTAAGTAAGTGGGGGAGTTCAAATTCAGTTTAACTATCCAAAATATTTTCATTTACAACATTTGTGCTGTTTAAAATGTCTAAAAAATTTTGCATCCACAAAAGAGCTTAGTGAGATACATGCAAGAGATGATGCAACTGTGTAGCTTAGTAGAAAACAGAACTTTGTGAATAGATAAAAGTATTGTAGGCAAATTGACTGCATTGATGTTGGTATTTGGAGAGAAAAGATGAGAATGGTTCGGTGAAACATGTTAAACATAATCAATCTTTGTTAACCAATACAGAAATGTAATCTCTTATCCATAACCCTTGGGGACCAGACACTTTCCCCTAAAAGGGGTTATCCAAGACAAGGCATGCATACAGAAACCCATATCATAAGGCATTCCACCTCCAGTTTACTCTTATTCTCATTCACTTTCAAATTCCTATATCTATATACCTTGCGTATATCTCCATTAAAAGGGCGTAGCCAAGATAAGGAGAGTTCAGGGAGACTTTACTCTCCCCTTCCCTTCTGTGCCCTGTCTTTTCATAGGAGAGCATAGAGAGGAGGGGCTTCCCAGATCCCTCACTCCACCCCTTTTTGTTGCCTTTTACAATTTGCAGGGAATACAGTGGTAGTATTCTTGCATCCCTTACCACAGGGCTATTCACATTGATACTGGGCAAAAATGTGACACATTCCTCAAACTTACCTACAACTAAATAACTATCATTAGTGACTTTCAGTTTTGTTCTGATGTTTTGTGGTAGGTGTGACAGAGGGTGTATGGGCAGCACCTCCACAGTAGTGTTGTACAGACGGTCAGATGGATGCTCCACATTGCCACTGCGGAACAGGAACCTGACACGAGACACAAAGTACCACAGGTGAGTGCTAAGAAGGCTTCTTTATATTTAATTATAAATTTGTTTCCCTTATAATGTATTTGCTATTTTCTTTTGTTGACAAGTAAACTTTATTCCTTCACCTTTCTACTACACAAAATCTACTTGACAACAGTTATCCTATTTTCTTCAATAATATTTGAATGACTTTCCTCCTTTACATAAAATTCCCAAATCTTGATAATCTTTTTCTATTGATATAATATATTATCCTACATGTGGGTCTCATTTCACTTTTCCCCATTTCCATTAAATAGCAACTTTTTGCATAAAATTTCATTTCCCATGTCTTGCTCCATTCATATATCTTATTTATATAATTCTGCAATTCTTTACAATCTTTGTGAAATCTTATCTTTCGTAGTAAACTATAGGTATAAAGTTTTCTCCAGACATATGAATGGTTGTAAAATATACTACTACTACTACAACCCATTTTTAAGTTGGCACTTGTTCCATTTTTATTTGCAACACCTCATATTTGAAGAAAAAAAAACATTTAATTACCAGATAAAGAAGAAAAGCAAATTGCAAAGACATCATCCTTACCCTTTAAGGTTGACTGGTGGTTCAAATTTAAAGAACAGCTGGTCTCCCTGCTGGGGAAGGAGACCCCAAAAGTATGATTCTCCTTTGTATGCTCGTTGGAGAGTGTAGGTCTTGTAGGGTTTGATCATGGTCTCCACACTGGCTTTAGGGTTGTTGTGAGGGAAGAACAACTGGATCTTTCCAAATTGCTTGTCCTGTTATAACAGACATCAAAGATTCATTTTACTGCTACACTAGGCATTACAATTTCTTTATTTAACATGACATGTGAGAATAAAATACACACATATACTACTCTTGTATATATGTAAATATAATATGTTGATATGCTATATTAGCATAGCTGTACAGTCTACAGTAAACATTCAATTAAATAGACAAATCGTGGGAAAGGGATGTCCATTAATGTATAATCTCAAATTTTATTGATTCAAGTTTAGCGAACTTAAATTAGTGAAGATATTTAGTGGTACTCAATTGCCACTTTTGTGTCCAAAATCATGTATTTTGCATGAATTAATTCAAACATCGTACAGCTTTATTCAAATATGAATCACACTTGTTGGCAGCCATCTTGTGATTATCCTGCCCTCTAATAACCTCTACTGAAGACCAAATGTCAACCCGGATGTCAACACCAATGAAACACATGCACCTCTTGGATTCAGATATTTCACAGAATACCACAACTTAGTCTGCAAAGATATTGTGAGATGACAATGAAGCAGCTAGAGATTGCTGAAAATTTAGATTGATGGCCAGACAAGGTGCCGCATTTCTCCTCTACATCTCCTGTAACAACTAAACCACTTTCAATGTGGCTTGATCTAAAAAAGAAAATACCAGTGAAAAAGGCGTCACTTTCATGGCAAACAATTATAAATGTTTATTCGGTCCTAATACTTTGTTATTATGTCCCCTAAATGACCACAAGAGTGCACTGATACTGGAAGGAAAATTAAAAAATCAAGAAAAAATCTAACTCTGGAAGTAAAACTGGATGTTGTGAAAGGTTACAAGGCAGGTAAGAGGACTAATTCGTTGCCTAGGCCTATCTCAATCTACTGTCTCAACTATATAAAAAAAATACTGACAAGGTTAAGGAAGCTGGGCAGAACACCACAACTTTATCAACAAAACTTAGTACAAACACCGTGAACAGATAAAGGGGCAACCAGAAGGTGTGTGAAAAATGTGTATGAAACTAGTCAAGGTTGCTAGTTTAAGGAACCAATATAAGTTTATCATAACAAATCTTATTTAGATTTCGTGACCTTGAATTTTGTATTGTTTTTTGGGTGCATACAACACACAAAATTTGAGATTATACTGTAATGCTGTAAGTGTTTTAAATTGAATGTAATTTACGGGCCATCTTAGATTTTTTTTTGTTATTTTCATGTACAAAAAAGCTTTAATACAAGTTATTTAACTGATCCCTGTGAGACAGACTCCAGACCAAAAAAAAGTCACGTGACGTTGTGTGAAAGATTAGATAGCATAAAGCACTCACCTTCAACTTCTGCACCTTGCCCTTTAGAGAGGAGTGGGTTCCTATGTGCTGGAACAGTGATGGCTTATAATGGATCCACACATTCTCCTTGGCTTTTTTGCAATGTTTCTGGGGCATCATGGACAAAATTTATTAATGATATGGAAATACAGTTTCACACTTAAAGTACGTTTGGCAGACTGCATCTACCTACATTCAAATTCATCCCTTTTTCAATTTAATGTTACTATTACTTTAGTTGAAAGTTGAAAATCTAAAGAAATTTACATAGATTATAAAAATGATAGTTTGACATAATTACATGGTTTATACTATATAGTTGTACAAACTTTAAAAAAAAAAACTGTCTTTAAGATATCCTTAAAAATTTAATAATTAATTTAAATTACTCCGACCTGTAATGTAACTACAGTGGTTAGGGAACATATAGGTTTAAGCACCAAAATAATGCCACAAAATCAAGCTACAGGAGGAAAGCAAGCAAAAAGTGCAAATACTAAGCTTATATTTATTAACATAGGTAAGCAGGCGGTGAACACTATTAATAAGCATGCATGCAGCACTTAACAATGAAATGGCTCCTTATAATATCAACAATACAGTACAATTCTGCTACACAATGAACTATATACTTTAGGTAGTTTGAGTAACTTATTATACCCTTATAAAAAAATATTAGTTCAAACCTGTCAAATTGAAAGTGTAAGGGTCCTCAACATAGGAGGTTTATGTTGTTTGACTCTCTCTCTCTCTCTCTCTCTCTCTCTCTCTCTCTCTCTCTCTCTCTCTCTCTCTCTCTCTCTCTCTCTCTCTCTCTCTCTCTCTCTCAAGTGGATTACAGATAATAAAAGAATAAGAAGTCCACATAATTAATCTGGTTTGGAACTATTGCACAGCAGGACCAAATAATATACAAGAAGTGAAATAACAATGCTCCTTAGGAAAGAATGATCACAATATAAACTTAAGTAGATATAGTGGAGGGAGGGGATGGGAATTATAGAAGTCACCTGTAGTATTCGATTTATACCAACACAGACTAGAACTGAAAAGAAAAATTGATCTGCTAATATATGTGAAAGGCCCCATATTGAATAAAATACAGCATGGAATTAAAGAGACACTAAAAATGTATAAGAAATAACAAGGAGGCAAGAAACTATTTTGTAAAAATTCTGAGCAATTCTGCACTGATGTTACAAATGCCAGCTGCCTTTCCACCCTTCAACCTGGTTGTAGGACCAAAGTACGTATGGAAATAGTTCATATGCATAAAGTTCGTACGCAATTGTTCATAAGCAAATGTTCGTAAGGGATAAAGTTCGTTTGAAAAAAGTACGTACGAAAAAATTTGTACGCTAAAGTTCGTACGCAGATGTTTGTATGGTACATATGTAAAATATTCGTAATGACCTAACCTAACCTAATGCGTACGAACATTTTTCTAATGAACATTGGTACAACGAACATTTAACCTTACATTTTTTTTTCCATTACTAACTTTTGACATGACGAACTTTATACCCTATGTACTTTATCCTCACGTACTTTGGGCAAACGAACTTTATCCTACGAATTATTGTCATACAAAGTTTTTCTATGCGAACTTTTGTCCGGAACCCCTTCAACCTTGCCACAGCCTCTTGGATTTCATCAAGAGAGGGTGCAGTTTTGTTAATGGGTGGATCAGCATCCATCACCTATAACCCAGTGGGTTGAAGCTGCTTGGAGGGTTGACCGTGAACAGCTGCTCAAAGTACTCAGCCCAACAAGCCATCTGCCCGTCTGCATCTGATACGAGGGAAACATCTGGTGTTCAGGGAGCAATCATCCGAGATGTAGACTTGGAGCGGAGCTTCTTTAGGGCTCGATGACTCCTGACATACCTCTCCTTGTCTCTCCTTGTCTCTCCTCAAAAGAGTTCTAGTCGTACGTGAGAGCCCTGTACTGGTGCTGGTTCCCAGCCAACCTGGCAGTGCGACTCTTTTTCTATAGTGGCCAGTATCTCTGCCTCGTGACCTTGGACGTCCCCCAACACACTTCTTGGCAGCCTGGAAGGTTTCATATTTGAAGGTATCGCACAATTTTACTGGGTCCTCAAGGGCGCCGAGCATTTCAAACCTATTTCAGACTGTCACTGCATACTCATGAGCACATATCAAGTCCTTCAATTTCTTAAGATGGAACACATTGTGATCACATCTTGATACCTTTTTGGACTTGACATGAAGCTTGAGTGTTGCAACAAGAAGCCGTGATCAGTTGCAAAGAACTCAGCACTCCAGAAAACCCTGCAGTTCTGGAGGATCATCCAATGAGTACTAACGAGGTTGTGATCAATCTCCTGTGTTACCCTTCGGCATTGCTATACCAAGTCCAGCAGTGCAGCATTATGCGCTCATCAACTGGAGTAACTTGAACAACGGGTGGTTGCAGTCTGCTGGAGATGCCTATAGCTACTCCCTTGACATGGGCACCATTGCTCTTGCTGAACAAGTAGTAGATAAAACCTCTACTACTGATCTCGCCACTGCCAGGCCTCCTCATCTTGTAGAGTACCACTATATCCACCCTCAGCCTACTGAGCTCATCCGATAAATGAGGCAGTCGATGGTCCTCTGAGAAGCTCAGCAACGGTTCTTTAAACAGTTCAATCTTGTTTCCTTCAATTATCACTTTACACAATGGACTTCTCATGGTTATGGCCTTCATCAAATCAACCTTCCCTACCCTCTAGACTGGACCACTATTTGACAGAGCTCAAGACCCTATATAACTATAATAAAGGCTGGTTTTGAAGAGAGAATATTGATGTGTCTTCCTTTGTTTACAATCACGGCTCGTGCATGTGTGTGAGTGTGTGTGTGTTTTTAAGAGAGATTTTGTCAATAGATATTGGGCAACAAACGAGGTATTTTTGAGCCAAAGAAAGGCTGAGTATTACATCCATCCTTTTACTGACCTCAAACTACATTCTGTTTACATCTGCAAAAGGACTGATGTTATTCTATTTTCTAATTTTTTTTATCAGTTCTTAAAAGATGATTTATGGTAAGAACTGTCTCAAGTCGCCCATAATACAGTGTAGTTTTATATTTTCAAGTTAGTTTATAGGAAA
>JAPQNM010000042.1:732736-767736 GCA_029783475.1 Metacarcinus magister | reverse complement strand
TGTGTGTATATATATATATATATATATATATATATATATATATATATATATATATATATATATATATATATATATATTATATATCAAGCAATATCATAATATGGCTAGTTTTCACCCAAAAATAATTTTGTTACATAAAGTCTGTAAACAAAACATTCCTCTTGATATTATTTTTAGTGTTAAGTCAACCTGCACCAAACTGGCAATGCATTATAAACACTGACCTGACTCGCTCCATGGGATCCCCAAGAGTTTGCCTCAGCTTATTCATATCAGGGTAGAAGGATTCTGGTGGAGAGATGACCTCCAGAAGGCCACTCTCTATGTGTTCTGGGAATCTGAGAATAGAGAGGCATAGGAATAAATGAACACAAACCTAAGTTTTTGTAGGCACACAATTTGATCAAAGAAGAAGAAAAAAACCGTACTTAAGAAATAAGTTACTATCTAAAAGTTCTAATGCTTAAAACTTTAATCCAGGACTTAAACCCTAATTTAACTTATATCCTATACTCAGATTTAAGTATTTGAAAAACAACACAAAATCCACTTACTTTCTTTCAATTTGTGAGGCAATCTGACGAACATAATCAATGTCCCACTGTAAAAAAGGAAAGTCAAATTAATGTCTGTAAAAAAAATAATACTGCTATATTATATAACTATGACATTAAAAGTATCAAAAATAGTATTCACTGTATGGCATAATATTAAAAACTGAAAGGGACACTAAGAATACTGGGTCCAAAAATACCATTTTAACTTTGGGTTGGGGGTGGAGAGGAGATAATACAAGCTTTATGGCCTTCAAGCTCTGAGGAGAGTAGATATACATCTGACCGGTCTGTTGTCTTTCCTGTTATTTGCTGACGATATTCTCTTTATACGCCATCCAGAGTGGATAAAACGATGACAAAACGTTTACACATGAAACACATGATAGAGGAAAAAAGAAACAAGAGATAGTGAATTTCTTTCACCATCACAGCAACAGCTGATTATTTCCATTCTTTCAGGTCCTTTCTATTTAACCATTCCCCTCCGTTTCCAAGCCTATTGCCATTGTGGAGGAGCTGCGGGACCAGAGATTGAGATCTGATGCTGTGATGTCTTAGATTTCAGTCTCTGGTACAACCAATTTTCGCTTGTCTTTTTTTCTTTTTCTAGCTTTGCTTCCCCTTGTTTCATCTATCTTTTCTTCTTAACTTCTCACTATCCCCTTCTTTCCTAAAGTGTGAGAGCCGTGCTGAGAGGATGAAAGGCTAACAAGTTCAGTCATGAACGGCCTGAGGGTGCCATGGGCACAGTATACCTTCCTTTTTTCATTACCCTTCCTCTCCATGGGGTTATGGGGAGCAGACCAATTATATCCCCCACTTACCATGACCAATAATGAAAATTTAAAACTAACAGGTGCACTGGGGAATGCACCTCAAAAAATTCATCCCCCAGACTTCCCTGGCTTTGACAAGGACACACCTCTGACCACGGCTCTGAAAACTCCTCTAACCACCCACCTGTCAACTCCCTCATCTCAACCACCTCCTCTTTTACCTATTTCTCAAACACCAACACCAACCCCTACTTCTACATCTGTATCTTCCTCCAGTATAACCACCTTAGAACCATATATACCTACAAAGAGAAATACCACTCACCAACCTTCTACTCAGACCTCTTCCTCTTCTATAACTCAGACTGTCTCTTTCTCCTCTCATCCTCACCCACGCCCATCCACTACCACTAATCACATTCCTTTATCCATCCTCTTTTTTTCCTCGCCGATGGAACAAATACTTCCACATCCCTGCTTATGCTCCATACTCAAAAAACACTTTACAATTCCAAAAATGCATCCAAAGAGAGGTGGGAAGGGTAACCTTCCACACACAACCTGACAGATCTCACCTAGTCATTGTTGACTCAGAATCCCAAGCTGAAGCTATGCTTACCCTAAAAAATCTTGTTGGGAAACCATTCCCAGTGTCTCCCGATACCCAACTGAACACTTGTACTGGTACTGTTCTCATACCCAATGAAATCTGCCCAATGGGTGTCAGTTAGCTAGACTGTTGGTCTAACCTCTTTGAACTGATTGCTGACAAACATGAAATCACTCATGTGTCCTGCTTTACCATTAATCCTCATGGCTGCTGCAGATACTCAGCAAAAACCACATTCAAAGGACAAGATCTTCCAGACGTTGTATACATAGGTGGCTCCTTCTGTAAGGTTAAACCTTACATTCCTCCCCCACGTCAGTGTCAAAACTGCTGGAGATTTGGACATTCAGCAAAATACTGTAGATCCTCTGTACGTTGTTCTAACTGTGCCTCACCTGGCCATACCCGTACATATTGCCCTTCAACAATACGCATTTGTGCAAAATGCACACAAGAACATAATGTCTTCTTTCAAGGCTGACCTGTTTTCAAATTTGAATCTGAAGTTGCTCCCCTCTGCTTCAAACACGGCCTAACACTCAAAGAAGCTAGACAAGAAGCCCGTCTCAGTGGCTTCCAACAGGTTCCTCTCTCAGCACATCTCCATTAACATCCCACAAACCACGACTAACACTGACTCTCTTCCTACTACATCTCATCCTTCTTCTTCCACTCACACCTCTTCCTCTCTCACTCCTCTTGTTCCTTCATTTAGCACAATTACCTCCTCCACTACTATTACTTTTTCCATTTCTCTCACCCATCCTGTAGTTACTTCACTGCCAGTGAATAATAATTTTTCTCTACTAAACCCAGACACCCCAACCTCTACTCCTCCAACTTCAAACCTTACCCTCCTCCCACGTTGTATTTGTACACCAAACATCAAGTGTCGCTCCTGCGCTTCGCCTCCAAAACCGTCTACTGATCTTACTTCATCCTTAATCACTAAAACTTTTTTCCTACAGCTTCTGGCCAAGAAAACATTTACTCTCACTGTCTTGTCCCCTCCTTTCCCTTGTGAGACCATCTCTGACATTGAAGCCTTCATAGCAAAACCTTTCATTAATGTCTCACTCCTTTTCCCATCCTCTACCCCACCACATACCACTTTCAATAACACCCTCTTTATTTCAGCAGTTCATCCCCCACCCAATGACCTTCCTTCCACTCCCATACAAAGTGACATTCTGAGGACTCCCAGCAATCAGGTATTGACAAAATATCAGTAAAGACACAAGAAGATGGACTAACTGACGCGTCCGCTGTAGCTGATTTTCCGTGACCAAAGAATAACCGATAAGAAACCTTGGACAAGTAGTAGTAAATGCTGAAATAATGTTGTATGTTTTACTGTGCATTATGTGTTTGTGTTCACGAGTATTGTAAGCAAATATCATGTTAATCGTAGCAGAAATAGAGAAGATAGATATACTTGAATCTTTGAATGGCCATAACTCAAAACAGTAAATTTTGTCTTCAAATATTCATATGAAATAGAGAATTGGTCAAATTTACTTAAGAATAGCTGTATTTACTGTTTTCAATAAGGAAAATCATTGTACGTTTTGATTTTAGCAAAAATGTAATTCACAAGAAAGGATGGGGACAAAAGAGCAAAAAAGCACAATGTTACGTTTTTAAGAACATAAGAACATAAGAAATGAGGAGACTGGAAGAGGCCAGTTAATGACCTACACGAGACAGCTCCTTGCCCCCCACCCTTGGAATAATCCAATATTTAGCCATCCCACCTGTCATCCCTATCCATACTCTGATCCAACCGTCTTTTAAAGCTATTTATTGACTCAGCACTTACTACGTGTTTACCCAGCCTATTCCAATCGTTCACCACTCTGTTAGTGAACCAATATCTACCTATGTCTGTCCTGAATCTAAGTTTTTCTAGCTTGTACCCATTTCCACGTGTCCTATCCTGACTACTAAATTCTAAAACCTGATCAATGTTACCCTTATTAATTCCTTTTACCCATTTGAAAACCTCAATCAAATCCCCTCTTGCCCTCCTTCTCTCTAGGGAGTGGAGATTAAGACGTTTCAACCTATCTTTGTAGGGTAAATTTCTCAGCCCCTGAATCATCTTGGTCATTCTTCTCTGGACTGCCTCCAAGGAGCCTATATCTTTCCTATAATAAGGGGACCAAAACTGAGCTGCATAATCTAAGTGGGGTCTTACTAGCGCTAAATACAACCTCAGAATGACCTCAGAACTCCTATTTGTCACACACCTACTAATAAATCCCATTATCTTGTTGGCTCTATTTCTAGCTATAATACACTGTTCCCTGGGGCGCAAGTCACTGCTTATTTGAACTCCTAAGTCCCTCACACTATATGACTTTCCTAAGGTATTGTCATTTAATGTGTAGTCTACAGACCTATTACCTTTACCTACACTCATAATGCTACACTTGTTAACATTAAACTGCATCTGCCATTTCTCTGACCACTCGTACAGCCTATTTAAGTCATCCTGCAGCATCCTAGCATCATCTAAATTCTTTACCGGTCTTCCTATCTTTGTGTCATCGGCAAATTTACTGATATCACTGTTTATTCCTGTCTCTAAGTCATTTATATAGATTATGAATAACAATGGTCCTAGTACTGATCCTTGTGGTACCCCACTAGTGACATTACCCCATTCTGATTTCTTCCCATTAATCTGTACCCTCTGTTCCCTACTAGTAAGCCATCCCCTAATCCACTCTAGTAACTTCCCACCTATGCCATGAGCCTTGACTTTACTTAACAGTCTCCTATGGGGTACTCTGTCAAAGGCTTTACTGAAGTCCAAATAAACTATATCATACTCGTCCCCCTTATCTATGGTTTCAAATACTTTCCTATAGAAGGATAATAAATTTGTCAGGCAGGACTTCCCCTTGCTAAAACCATGTTGACTATGTCTAATTAGCTTGTGTTCATCTAAATGTTTTCTAATTGCCCTTGCTATGATAGCTTCTAACATCTTGCCTACCACTGATGTTAAACTAATTGGGCGGTAGTTAGTACTTTCTGCCTTATCTCCTTTCTTGAATATAGGAACTACATTTGCCTGCCTCCATAGCCTAGGAACTACTCCTGTGTCTAAGGATTTTCTAAAAATCATCGCAATGGGTTCAACGAGTTCTTCTCTACATTCCCTAAGAATCCTCGGAAAAATGTCGTCCGGCCCTGGAGATTTAGTCTTTTTAAGTCTATCTATTTCCTTGCTAACTACTTCCCTACTTATGCATGACATGATTGGACGACATTTTATAACATGCAAAAATTTTAATAAACGAATGATTGGATACAAATTGGCCTTCCACAGCCTAATTTACATTACTGTAGAATAATTAGTGTAACCTCTGGAACAATTAATAGTAAAATTGTCTTGATGACTTCATGACGTCCTGGCCTAAGACACTCATGTTCACTGACAAGGGATAACATAATTCAAAGTAGCCTAGAAAGTTTCAATACTAATCTTAATTCCCATTACTTTATTTTCATATAATTTTTTTTCAGATTTTTGCCAAAATATGGTTAGCGTCCCCTTAAAATGTTACACCAATACAGTTGCTGTTCCACAGTGCAACATTTAATGAAATATAAAATATTTGTCTATTGAATTGGACGATCATACACTTGTACATGTATAGAGGAAGGGGGACAAACATACTTGCCTTGTTTTTAAAATGCAATAAGATTTCTTTATATCAATTTATTCCTACTAAGAGACATGACTAGAGACTGATCAGGAAGGATGCACAAAATGTACCCAACTAAATAGACTACTGTACTAGTTTTGGGATAAGCAACTGAAAGTGTGTATGTATCAAGAAGATTGAGCAATGCGAGATGCCATGCATATACAATGTGATATTCTAATGAAAAATTACTTGAAGTCATCAACAACTTTTTCTATCTGGGCACAATTCTAGACATAATCGTTCATGATGGTAAAATGACAGCAGCCATTCAAAAGGGTATAAAAAAAAACTAGAAAGTATTAAAAACACTAACAATAAAAAGAACCTTTGGATAGTATGCACAACTAAGAAAATATTGCACAAAGAAATGGCACAAATTCCTGGTAAGTTAACAGAATAACCCAAATATAGGCAAGAGATTTCAAGAATAGTTGAACCAGCCAATGATACGAGGGACATGATGGATAAGCAATGAGTAAGGAATAATAATAAACTAATTATGAATGACATTGGTATTAAGAAAAGGAGGAACCATTGTAGTTGGTTTAATGAAGTTAGATTGGAAGATGGACAACCTAAACTGAGTACCTCCAGTCCCAGGCCTTCCTCCACTAACAGAAAGCTGCAAGAACGGATGGAAATACATAAATGATAAATAAGGTTGCTAGTAGCTGTAATATATACTGTGGAATATTTATATGTGTGCATGCATGTATGTATATCTATTGAAATCCAAATGCATGTACACAGTAAACTAAACAGATGTTACAGAGGTAACTTTTGATGTTGCAGCAAATGGTGTGCATTAAATTGACTTTTGAGGTCATTTGAGGTTGCAGGAAAACAATATGAAGTGAGAACTGGTTAACTAAATCACAAATTACATGTGTAATGGCTAGAGGAAAAAATATTTAGTATGGAGATAGCTATGGTTTCCTTGAGTATCCTAAGTTATACAGCGTTTCAAAATTCAGGATGTGGGGCCAAGAGCTTCTCAAGTTTTATGTGGTTGACTGTGCAGCAAACTCCCATCCACTATGCTATGGTAGTAAAAATTTGAGTGCGCTTCAATGTGGCTTTAGCCTTAGCAGAAAAGCAGAAAATTTAGTACATTTAATTTTTTCATTAGAAAAGCCAAACATGACATTATGTCATATGTTTGATAGCAAAAGGATTGATATTTTTCATTGAGGCCAGTATAAGTCCCCATGAGTAACCTAGGCTAGTGTTTTCCCTATATGTGCAATGATGGGTACCATTGCTGGCCAACATAATAATAGAGAATAAAGTTCCAGGCAAGTGACTGAAGGGTGTGTAAGTGAATACTTTAAAGGGGAAAGATGATATATGGTACTTAGTGTGGCAATTACAAAAAACTGAAATCATCGGAGCAAATCATGAAAATGGCTGAGTGTGGCAAAGTATGATTTGGGAGAGAGTAATTATAAATGTAATGTAGTATGATCCTGTTCTGCACAATGGCACAGCTTTGTAATATTTACTACATAACTACAAAAGAGGAAGGAAAGTAGCTGTATTTTGTGGTTGCTAATGTAAAAAAATCTATGACAAGTGACCTATATAATACAGTATACTATGAAAAATAACAAATAACGAGGTTTCCAGAGATGATAACGAAATTGAACAATAGTTCTAGACAGCATCAAACAAAATAACATCGAAGATCAAGAATTTGTTGTAAATGTTGGTTTATTCATACAGTGAGAATCACTGATGAACCCAAACTTTTCTTCCAAGTACTTAGGACTGAGCTGCCTTGGCCATTGTATAAAGATAATGTGGTTCTGATTGCTGACAGCTTAAAAATGCAAAGAAGTTCAGAAGTTGGAAAGAAGGGAAATAATCCAGAGGTGTAGGTAGAGATGAAAGTAAAATAAAGGTGACATTGAGAAGTGAGTCAAAGCATCGGTAGTGAGGAAAGGTCTTTGATCATGTGCAGTATTGAAGCAGAATGTGCGCATGGTAATTACATCCTAACCATTCTGTCTGATGAACAGTTGAAATAAAACAAAAATTAAAAAAGTGTAAGTCATGAGTAAAGCAAATTATTTTTCCTACAGCGTTTACAGTGAAAATGGAACAATGGTTTCCATGGTGGAAATCTCTAATATTGGAAATGAGTCAGCTCCACTGACAAATTGTATTACTAAGGCATATGAACACGACAGAAAATGGAACACAAGCTCATTATGTCAAAAGTTGTAAGTATGTGGAAGAAGCTTGAATATTTATTTACCATTTTAACCATTAGTTTTGCTTATACATGAAAGGTAGATTGTATAATTCATGAACAATAAAAGTCTGTTAATCCAGTTTGCAGTGGACCAACCGCATGCTCAACTATTAGATATGTCAGGCAATTGGATGCTACTACATGCTTGGACAATGAGATGATACAACATGAATTTTTTTCCCTCATCACTATCAGTCTGCCAGTAAGTTACAAGTTACTGAACTCGATCCTGCCCCTGTTAATGGATATGTGTGATAAGGAAGGCAAGGGAGGAGCAGATATCAGCTAAGGTCCCTCCCACTTTTAGTATGCAATTAGTCTTAAAGTTCTCCAACAGTTTTCAACAAAATGTGTCTCGGAAGTCGCACATTTTTTTTTAACTCACACAGCACATTTTGTAAGCAAACCATATTCAGTCAGTAATTAATGTCTGCAGTGTACATTTGATGTCTTCTATTTCTACTTCACTTTTCCCCTTTATGGGAATACTAATATATAAAATGTAGAATGTAGCTTCATTACAAGTACAAATTGGTCATAAAAGTATGTTAAATAAAAAAAATTTCGGAAACATGGTAAAAAAAAAAAAAAAAATACTAGTATCAAATCCATCTTCATAAGATGTATTTAATTTCCAATCATTTAAATTTTGTGAGGTTGGCAATCTAAATGTGTATCCAAAGATGAAAGGCTACTGTGCTGTGTTCTGTGTCACTACACAATGATCACATGATAATTTCTTCAGACTGGAGACAAGAGTATGCTGATAAGAGGAAGATGATATGAATGTACAACATGATCCAACAACTGAGGGCTTGAGATTATGTGCATCATTGAAGTGATCAGGATATGTAGATTGTAATGATCTAGTCATGTGGTAAATGAGAATGGGAATGACTGCGTTAAGTGGAAGGGTCAAGTTTCATATAACTGTGCAATTTGGCGACTTGGCTTTAAGTGACAAAAATTGACCCATGTAAACATGGTACCTACCTTTTGAAATGAATGATAAATATGTTGGACTAATATATTAATAATGCTTGCTTTCTTGCATTTACAGTTGTCATTTACTGGAATGTGTCTCTCCTCGTGACCTTTGCCTTACCTCAGCCACAAAGACAACGATGATGCACTCCTTCATTTCTAAGGGTGTCATGGAGGTGATGAGGTTAGCCAGTGTTGTCATGAGGTAGCTTTGCACTTGCCGCCGCACTGTGGGCACTCCCAGCACCAGACTAACTGTGGAATGACACAATCTATTCACTTATTACACTTGGCATTACACAATTAATAACCTTCAATGATATAATCTAATCACTTATTACACTTGGCGTTACACATTTAATAACATTCAAATAATATAATAAAGGGCAGCCTGAGGAATATTATCTTCAATCAAGGTTAATAGGTATTGAAATTGAATCAAATACCAAATCAAGGGAAAAACAAACCTACTGATGAAAAGGATCAAATGCACTTATGCATCACTGAGGTGTATATAAATCAGCATGTTTTCATAATTACTTTTAAGTGATCTAGTCTATATGCAGTTTTTAGCTCTTCCTTACCTGAAAAAAATAAAATAACAGCACATACACACCTGAGAGTAATGATAACAATTATTACATCACACAGTCAGGAATGTGTCATAAGTGTAGAGTGCAAGACTCATGGCCTTGATATATAAAACTGGATTCTGATGAGTCTCGCTTTTTAATCATTTCTATCTGTCATATGTTCCCTAGAACTCCCCCACTCCCCAGGGGATGGCCACCACTCTAGTCTCCATTTATTCCTGTCCCTGTATTTCCTCCTTCTGTTAATTATAATATTAGTAATTGTGTAATTATGGCAATAAACATAAGAACTTGAACTTAAACTTGAACATACTAACCTGAGTGTCTGCCCCGAGAGAGCTTAAAAGCAGGGCTGGTAGCACCAGGAGAGCGTAGCAGGTGGGGCAAATAACTGTAGATGGAAGGCAAATGAAGGTCCGGAGCCATACTTTGACTCATATTAGTAAGCAGCGTGCGGGCCTCATGGGAAAGCTGTAGTCCATAGCCTGTCCCATTGTCCTGCAGGGCTGCCAAAAAGGATGCAAAAAGAACAGATAACACAAGGTTGTAAAGGAAATAGAATGTTAATTTGGTTATCTTATGACTGGAAGCTTTGCAGATAACAAGGTAGGCGACTCAACTACATTAACTAACAAAAATGGAATAATCTTGAAAATAAAAAAAATAATGATTAAAAATTTGAGCACTATGATGATAATATTGAATGGTTAAAATAATTTGTTATCAACAAAACCTGAAAATGTCGCCGTAGGGATAAACAATAAGTTAACAAATAAACAAATGATGCAACAAAATTACCATTGTTATTTTATTGCACTTACAAAGATGATGACTTCTGTCTTTACTGCTTTAACTCTTTTAGATGTGTATAAGAAAAACTAAATAACTTAAATTAAAAAAAACAAAAATAAATCTTTAAAAAATTGTGACAACGTTGCTGATTTCTGACAATCTGACATCACGTTTTATGCCAACAACAGTAAAGTCCATAATTACTTTATGTATTTACATTACTACTAAACATCATTTCTCTATCTATCTATATACCAGGCAGTTATCCCCCTTAAGGCAGTAGCTAAAACAAGACAAGATAATGATACTAATTCATACATAAATTTTTGTTGGTTTCTGGAAATAAATAACTACTGTACAATATACTGAGCTAAGAAATACAGAAAAGATAAGTAGTAACGCTTGTGGAGGCTGTTTACTCCTGCTGAATATTAACCCATGGAGGGAGTGGAAGGAGTTTACACAGAAGATATACAAGGGTGGAGTGGATGTGAGAGGATGATAAAATGGTGAATATTAAGAAGTACACCAGTCTCACACGGCTGAGGGAAACTATTTTTTTGGTAGATTTTGATGTGTTTTAAATGAATCTGAAAATTGTTCCCGCCACAAATCATTATTTTTTTTTATACTTCCTTTTCCCTCCCACTGTGGCAGGTAATGATTTGCAACAAAAACAAATAAAAGATTAAAACAAAACACACCAAAATCTACAAGAAAATAATAGTTTCATCCACTTAGAATACCTAACCTAACCTGACCGATGCATATACAAGTATATGGGATTCAAAATGTTCAGAATGACAAGCTCTATCCTATGAGAGATGTAAAACCTGCCGCTGTGACACTGGTGTACTTCTTAATAAATACCAACAAAATTATATGTTGAAAAGATGCATAATAGGCAATGAGGTGGCAAACATGATTAAATTATTAGTTTCTCAATATAACATCCCCTAAGTCTGACTCGCTGCAGAAGATTTGCAGTCACTATTTCTATTTAAAGACAGTGACTAACATGAGCTTTTTCATCGGTTTTAGCGAGATAGTGATGTCAACAGAACCTTTATAAACGTTGAAATGCTACATTATCATATTAAGTAAACAAATTGTTTGCAGTACACCATTATTTTTCTTGATTATACATTATATAATTTTGTAAACAAATCCATATGAAAGACGAAAACACCCTATGAAAGCTCACCCGTGATTAGCAAATGCTGTGACAACAGTGTTTCAAGTGGCTACCATCCGAAACAAGGTTACGGGATGGTAAATGTCACCAGGGCAGTACTAGGTGTTTCCTGAATACATATTTTACAATGCTGGTAGGAACATATTAAATAAAACTGGTGAGTCGCCTCAAGATAGTAGGTTTGATGAATAAATATAAAATACATGGAAGGACAAAATTCATAAAATTTCCTGACACATGAATTTCTGTATGACAAATGATTATTGGTTTAAAAATGGATATTAGCATGAAGGCAAGTAGTGGTTGAGTGCACAGTGTACAGAAGTAGTGAAGGTGGGGATCCTGTGTTCAAGTCCTACCAGCGGAGCAAATATTTTAAATGTTGTTTAGTGACATCAATCATAGGAATCTTCAGTGACTTGAGTTGAGTGAAACACCAAGCATGAGCACCAGGGGCACCAGGGGCATGGGCCTTAAAGAATATCAGCCACGCTGGCACAAGCTACAGCAAACCAACAGTGTAATTAAGTGTACAAAAAAGCAAAAGGGTCAGTTGTAAATCTGCAACTTTGGCACACATACTTCTACTCATACAGACAGGATTCTTTGACACTTTTATAGGAATCACAAGTTCAGTATTACACCAATCCACATTCTTTTTTTTTACTGCCAATGATAATTTCATGATACTATTAAAGGATGTAACATATTGGAAGAAACAATCTAGTTTATATACATGTATAGTGATATATCAATCTTATGAAAAGGGTCTGTATTGATGTATTGACTTCCACAGAAGTTTCTGATAACTGTACCCTTATATGCAGTCCAGTAGTGGCTAGAGTGAAACATTATGAAAACAGGTAAATGCTATCAAAAGCCAAACATCACAATTAATACATGAATAAAATCCTGTTTTTCAAAAATATGTAATCATACTTGAAACGTTACTTAATCGTTACTTGAAACAGCCTATGATTCTCGAATACTGAGTCTGTTCCAGTGGTCAATAGATCTAATTTTGAAGAGTGCTTTTCGTACACCTATGCTACATCTCTTTAATTTAATTCCTTTTGTTACTGTCCTTCTGGATTGATTTTATCAAATTCATTTACTATTTTGAAAACTTCAATTCAAAATAAGTGGTCTTGATACAGTAATTTTACGTAAAACCACCTTAATAATGGCAAACAAATGACTTACCCGGCTGTAGAATGGCATTGAACTTCTGTGAGAGCACCATAACATCCTGCAAACGTTGCTGGTTGAGCATTTCAGCGTGATGGAGTCTTTCCCTCAGTTCCGCCACCCTCTGCACCAAGGCATGCTCTCCACTCAGGTCTGCAACACACCCAAAACACCCTTGTCTCAGAAAAACTTTTAGACATGTCAACCCATTGACCATAAACCCTCATATTCAAGACCTGTTCCACATATCTAATTAATGTACACTCGATCAACCCTCGGCTATCACGTGTTCAGCTATTGCGTTTTGCTGCTATCGCACTTACCTATAGGTAAGGTAAAGGTAAAGTGGGGAACATGCTATGGCCGCTCATCTCCCGTCACACAGGTCTTGAGCCTGTGGTGGAAATTAATCCGTTATCCCGGGACACAGGGCCACTGTGACATCTGAGTTTCTACAGTTTACCTTCCCCAGCTTTTACCTAGGTACCCATTTATTGACCAACCCGTTTGGGAGGATGAACAGCTGGGTGAGCTGTGCGCCGACTGTCCTCGTCCGGGATCA
Organism: Metacarcinus magister; assembly: GCA_029783475.1. Taxonomy (NCBI): domain Eukaryota; kingdom Metazoa; phylum Arthropoda; class Malacostraca; order Decapoda; family Cancridae; genus Metacarcinus; species Metacarcinus magister. The sequence continues at coordinate 754,506 of JAPQNM010000042.1, read as the reverse complement.
AACTCGGGCCAGCAGATTCATAGTCAGACGTGCTAACTACTCCACTACTGCACAAAATTGTCTATCGCACCCCAAAATGCATGCTATCGCGCCCCTGAATTGGTAAAAAAATTGAAATATGCTTTGGGTGCTGTTACATGGCACTGAAAGTTGATAGGCCGAATACATCAATGTCCGGTGTGCACTGCGCATGCACATGACAATAATTTTATATAGCTTTGCATTATGTTTCCAATTCTGCATCTGTATTTCACAAGCATATACTGTATACAATAAAACCCAAGCTTCAGTTTGGCATCTTGTGCATTAGAATTTGTATGCAGAATTGGGAACAATGTAAAGCTATATAAAATTATTGCCATGCGCATGAGCAGTGATTCTGCACACCCGTGTGGAACATTTGTGTGGTAGTGTACAACAATGGGTGAGTCACCCTGACCCCGTCCTCCCACCACTGGCCAGCACAAGGCAGCGGCACCTGCACGGGAAGTTAGAAAGAAGAAGGACTTAACCTATGTTCAGATGTTAGAAATTGGGGAGATGATTGACAAGGGTAAAACGAAGTGTGGTGTGGACTTTGATGGATTCTCTGGTGTTACAACTGACAAAATCCTTGACGAGTTACAGGCTCATTGGGATGGTCACTAACTCTTCATCAAAGCCTCAAAATCTATCCATCCACCTAAGCTCCTCATCGTCTATACATATGATGCTATAAAATGTATGTTGTTATTGTGATTCTTGATTTAATGCTTTTATATTGTAATATTCCTATATATTGTATGAAAACTAGATAAAAAAAAGTTACAAAAGTGATAGCTTGGAAGTCCAAGCACCAACTTGAATTATTTCCATAAGTTCTTCAGTTTGGCTACCGTGCAGCGATAGACACACCAATAGGCGCGATAGCCGAGGGTTGAGCGTATATTTAATACCCCAAAACACACATTTTTGAACTTCAAATAAACTCTACAAACACCAACATTAAACTTAACTTTACATTCACTCCTTACATCCTAGAATCAACTCTCACCCACACATACTGTACTCGTTCATATACTGTACTCCTAGGTAATCTCACAACATCCCTCTCATCCTGATAACACAACAACAATTCCTCTCATGTGTCAACCAAGAAATAAACCTCTTATTACTAATCTAACCATGCAACAATCCAGCCATTTTATGCTTTAACTTGCAATACATTAAACAACAAATAATGCCTTAATAACAACTTTCAATATACTTATAAATTAATATTATGCACCCAGTGAGGAGCATCATTTCCGGGTCTTCTTTGTCATATTTGTTTCATCATAAAGCTGTTCTCCATCCACCCATCAAGAACTCATGCATTCTTCCACAAATTTAATAAATTCTTCGTCTGGTTTCTTCCGTTTTTTTCTTTTTAACCTCAACTCATTCTATCAACCTATATGACAGGAGAAAATAACAGTGCAATGCCTTTATGTTCTGAAATACTGAGAAATTGATCTAATTGAGTGAGTAGCCATGTGAGGGCTGCGGTCGGTGATCGAACCCCTGACAGTACTACACTCAACGTACTATAAGCGTAAGTGGAGTCTCTCATCTAACGCATTTGGATCTAACGAATTCGTATCTAACGACCCTTTCGAAGCTCTACCCAACCTCCAATCTAACGATCCAAAATTCATATCTAACGGTAACTATTCCGGGCGCCCGGGATCGAACTTCAAACTTCCCGCTGATTGCTGAATTTTTGCTGCACCCTGGCGTCCTCCCCAGCCCCCTCCTCATCACTTTCAGTGTTGCCAGATTGGGCTACACGTAGCGGATTGGGCTATCTTTTTATGCCATCCGCTACTAATTTTTGAAATCTGCTACTTACGACTTTTTGGGCTACACAATTTAGTGCGATTTTTAAAGCAAATTTAGGCTACTTTTTGAAAAAAATTCTGACAACACTGGTCACTTTCGTCAGTCCCATGCCATCTTTCAACCGTGTTCCATTGTGCTCGTCTCATTGTTCCCTATTTTTTGGCCCTCCATCCCATATATTATGTGATTTGTGTGTATTTTAGGTCTCAAAATAACTCTGAAGGGCAAAAATAGGTGTAAATAGGGACTCGGCCGAAGTTTTGGCACTATTTACAATTTTTCCCATAAGTTTATGTATCTATATCAAACAAATTCATATTTAAGGCATTTTTTTTGGCACCAATTATTCGTTAGATGGGAGCGTACTTGGAGCGAGTGGTAGTGGGCATTGCAGGCCACTGCCCACCACCGCAGCTGGAAACCATTATCTTTGTGTAGTGATGGACTACTCACTAAATGGCCAGATGCTTACATGCTCCCAAACCATGAAGCGCAGGTATTGGTAAAGCAGTTCTTCTCCCGATTTGGTGTACCAGTGGAGCTAAAACGGGAGTTTTAGTCTGAGGTTTTCCAAGAATGTTGTAAACTCCTGGGAGTGAGGAAGCCAAGGACTACTCCCCTACACCTCCAGAGTGATGGTGGAGTAGTTCAAGCAAACTCTCGTACAAGTTGGCCATGTGCTGCCAAGAGTCAAGCCAGGCGGAACAAGAAGTTTCCGTTGATACTCATGACATACCAGCCTGCAGAGTACGAGGCTACCAAGTACATGATTGCTCGGTTGATGCTGGCTGCTGGGATGACAGATTAGTCTCTCAGTGGATCTCACTACTGTAATGGCACCTGGTTGATTGTCTATTATGTCCCCATCTAGGGGACACACGGGCTATTTAGAGCCCGCACCCGAGGAGTAGCTACACTCAGAGACAACAGAGTATGCAGTAGATTTGCAGGAGCAACTAACGGAGGTGCACCATCAGGTTTAGCTTTTACAATAACTTTTTAATCCATTGTTTTTTTGTGTGTGTGAAATTAGAAGAAAAAAATTAATGTTTTGTGTAGATAATTGTGTTTGTTTTCTCTCCTGTGTCTCTCCCTTTCCTCCAATCTATCTCTCCTTCCTCACACACTTTCCTCCATCTTTCCATCACCTCAAACACACTTTAACACATTTAAAAACACACTTTTAGTAGACTATCTTACATCACAAACACCTAACTTTCTCTCCACATCCTTCCATTTTTTCCTCCATATCTCCTATAATTTACCTCCATGTCTCTCCTTCCTCACACACTTTCCTCCATCTCTCCATCGCCTCAAACACACTTAAAAACAGATTTTTCTCATACATGGTAGTATGATATGAAAGAGAATTATTATTATCATTATTATTATTACTATTATTATTGTTATTATTATTATGATTATTATTATTGTTATTATTATTATTATTATTATTACTATTATTATTATTATTATAATTATTGCTATTATTATTATTATCGTTATCATTACTATTATTATCATTATTATTATCATTACTAATACTAGTATTTTTACTATAATAATAATAATTATTATTATTAATATCATTATTATTATAATTTCTAAGGAGGAGAGAAACAAAGAAAGAAATAAAAAAAAAAATCTATCTGTCTATTCATCTATTTAATCCATTTATCTATTGATCTGATTAACTAAACTCTTTAATCTCTTTCTCTCTCTCTCTCTCTCTCTCTCTCTCTCTCTCTCTCTCTCTCTCTCTCTCTCTCTCTCTCTCTCTCTCTCATTATTATTATTATTTCAAAGGTGGAGGAAGAGGAGGAGGAGGAAGAGAAGGAAAAGAAGGAGGAGGAGGAGGAGGAGGAGGAGGAGGAGGAGGAGGAGGAGGAGGAGGAGGAGAAGAAGGAGGAGGAGGAGGAGGAGGAGGTAGAAGAGTTGGAGGAGGAGGTAGAAGAGGAGGAGGTAGAAAAGGAGGAGGAGGAGGTAAAAAAAGAGGAGTTAGAAGAGGAGGAGGAGGAGGAAAGGAAAAAGGAAGAAGAGGAGGAGGAAGAATAGGAGGACCAGGAGGAGGAGAAGGAGGAGGAAGTCCATAAACGACAAATATTGATTGGAGATTTGTTTGATATTCTATTCATGATACTATTACACTTTGATACATGATACATGTTCTTTCATACTGATATATATCATCATACTCATGTATGAATGTATCATTGTATTCATCTATAAATGTATTCATATGTTCATTCTCTGCTCCATATGACACTGTCCTTTTTGTCATCATTAATTTCATTGAACGTTCATGTTGTTTTCCCTTTTAAATGGAGATTAATGGCACGTGAAGCCATTCGCCGTCTGTGCTGCACGACACACCTGGGCGTGTGCTGCACAATACACCTGGACATGTGCTGCACAACACACCTAGATGTGTGCTGCATGACACCCCTGGATGTGTGCTGCACAACACACCTGGACATGTGCTGCACAACACACCTGGATGTGTGCTGCATGACACACCTGGATGTGTGCTGTAAGACACACCTGGATATGTGCTGCACAACACACCTGAATATGTGCTGCACAACACACCTGGATGTGTGCTGCACAACACACCTGGACGTGTGCTGCACGACACACCTGGACGTGTGCTGCACAACACAACTGTATGTGTGCTGCACAACACACCTGGATGTGTGCTGCACAACAAACCTGGATGTGTGCTGCACAACACACCTGTACGTGTGCTGCACGACACACCTGGACATGTGCTGCACAACACACCTGGATGTGTGCTGGACAACACACCTGGATGTGTGCTGCACAACACACCTGGACGTGTGCTGCACGACACACCTGGACGTGTGCTGCACAACACACCTGGATGTGAGCTGCACAACACACCTGGATGTGTGCTACACAACACACCTGGATGTGTGCTGCATAACACACCTGGATGTGTGCTGCACAACACACCTGGATGTGTGCTGCACAACACACCTGGACATGTGCTGCACAACACACCTGGATGTGTGCTGCATGACACACCTGGATGTGTGCTGCATGACACACCTGGACGTGTGCTGCATGACAAAACCTGGACGTGTAATGCAGAACACACCTGGATGTGTGCTGCACAACACACCCGGATGTGCGCTGCAAAACACACCTGAATGTGTGCTGCACAACAAACCTGGACATGTGCAGAATGACACACCTGGATGTGTGCTGCATGACACACCTGGACGTGTGCTGCACAACACACCTGGACGTGTGCTGCACAACACACCTGGACGTGTGCTGCACAACACACCTGGATGTGTGCTGCAAAACACCTGGATGTGTGCTGCACCACACACCTGGATGTGTGCTGCACAACACACCTGGACGTGTGCTGCACAACACACCTGGACGTATGCTGCACAACACACCTGGACGTGTGCTGCATGACAGACCTGAATGTGTGCAGCATGACATACCTGGATGTGTGCTGCATAACACACCTGGACATGTGCTGCACAACACACCTGGACGTGTGCTGCACAACACACCTGGACGTGTGCTGCACGACACACCTGGATGTGTGCTGCACAACACACTTGGACGTGTGCTGCACAACACACCTGGATGTGTGCTGCACAACACACCTGGATGTGTGCTGCACAACACACCTGGATGTGTGCTGCACAACACACCTGGATGTGTGCTGCACAACACACCTGGACATGTGCTGCACAACACACCTGGATGTGTGCTGCATGACACACCTGGATGTGTGCTGCATGACACACCTGGACGTGTGCTGCATGACAAAACCTGGACGTGTAATGCAGAACACACCTGGATGTGTGCTGCACAACACACCCGGATGTGTGCTGCAAAATACACCTGAATGTGTGCTGCACAACAAACCTGGACATGTGCTGCACAACACACCTGGACATGTGCAGAATGACACACCTGGATGTGTGCTGCATGACACACCTGGACGTGTGCTGCACAACACACCTGGACGTGTGCTGCACAACACACCTGGATGTGTGCTGCACCACACACCTGGATGTGTGCTGCACCACACACCTGGATGTGTGCTGCACAACACACCTGGACGTATGCTGCACAACAAACCTGGACGTGTGCTGCATGACAGACCTGAATGTGTGCAGCATGACACACCTGGATGTGTGCTGCATAACACACCTGGAGATGTGCTGCACAACACACCTGGACGTGTGCTGCACAACACACCTGGACGTGTGCTGCACGACACACCTGGATGTGTGCTGCACAACACACTTGGACGTGTGCTGCACAACACACCTGGATGAGTGCTGCACGAAACACCTGGACGTGTGCTGCACAACACACCTGGATGTGTGCTGCATGACGCACCTGGATATGTGCTGCACAACACACCTGGACATGTGATGCACAACACACCTGGATGTGTGCTGCATGACAAATCTGGATGTGTGCTGCACGATATACCTAGACGTGTGCTGCAAAACACACCTGGATGTGTGCTGCACAACACACCTGGATGTGTGCTGCACGACAAACTTGGAAGTGTGCTGCATGACACACCTGGATGTGTGCTGCATGACACACCTGGATGTGTGCTGCATGACACACCTGGACGTGTGCTAAACAACACACCTGGACGTGTGCTGCACAACACACCTAGACATGTGCTGCACAACACACTTGGACATATGCTGCACAACACACCTGGACGTGTGCTGCATGACAAACCTGAATGTGTTCTGCATGACACACCTGGATGTGTGCTGCATGACACACGTGGATGTGTGCTGCACAACACACCTGGACGTGTGCTGCACGACACACTTGGACGTGTGCTGCATGACACCTGGACGTGTGCTGCATGACACACCTGTACGTGTGCTGCATGACACTCTGGACGTGTGCTGCATGACACACCTGGACGTGTGCTGCATGACACACCTGTACGTGTGCTGCATGACACATCTGGACGTGTGCTGCACGACACACCTGGACGTGTGCTGCATGACACACCTGTACGTGTGCTGCATGACACATCTGGACGTGTGCTGCATGACACACCTGGATGTGTGCTGCACAACACACCTGGATGTGTGCTGCACGACACATCTGGACGTGTGCTGCACGACACACCTGGATGTGTGCTGCATAACAAACCTGGACGTGTGCTGCACAACACACCTGGATGTGTGCTGCATGACAAACCTGGACGTGTGCTGCACAACACACCTGGATGTGTCCTGCATGACACACCTGGACGTGTGCTGCACAACACATATGGGTATGTGCTGCACGACACACCTGGATGTGTGCTGCACAACACAGTTGGACGTGTGCTGCACAACACACCTGGATAAGTGCTGCACAACACACCTGGACGTGTGCTGCATGACGCACCTGGATATGTGCTGCACAACACACCTGGACGTGTGCTGCACAACACACCTGGACGTGTGCTGCACAACACACCTGGATGAGTGTTGCACGACACACCTGGACGTGTGCTGCATGACAAACCTGGATGTGTTCTGCATGACACACCTGGATGTGTGCTGCATGACACACATGGATGTGTGCTGCACAACACAGTTGGACGTGTGCTGCACAACACACCTGGATAAGTGCTGCACAACACACCTGGACGTGTGCTGCATGACGCACCTGGATATGTGCTGCACAACACACCTGGATGAGTGTTGCACGACACACCTGGACGTGTGCTGCACAACACACCTGGACGTGTGCTGCACAACACACCTGGACGTGTGCTGCATGACAAACCTGGATGTGTTTGCATGACACACCTGGATGTGTGCTGCATGACACACCTGGACGTGTGCTAAACAACACAACTGGACATGTGCTGCACAACACACCTGGACATGTGCTGCACAACACACTTGGACATGTGCTGCACAACACACCTGGACGTGTGCTGTACGACACACGTGGACGTGTGCTGCACGACACACCTGGACGTGTGCTGCATGACACACCTGTACGTGTGCTGCATGACACATCTGGACGTGTGCTGCATGACACACCTGGATGTGTGCTGCACAACACACCTGGATGTGTGCTGCACGACACATCTGGACGTGTCCTGCACGACACACCTGGACATGTGGTGCACAACACACCTGGACGTGTGCTGCATAACAAACCTGGACGTGTGCTGCACAACACACCTGGATGTGTGCTGCATGACAAACCTGGACGTGTGCTGCACAACACACCTGGATGTGTGCTGCGTGACACACCTGGACGTGTGCTGCACAACACACCTGGATATGTGCTGCACGACACACCTGGATGTGTGCTGCACAACACAGTTGGATATGTGCTGCACAACACACCTGGATAAGTGCTGCACAACACACCTGGACGTGTGCTGCATGACGCACCTGGATATGTGCTGCACAACACACCTGGACGTGTGCTGCACAACACACCTGGACGTGTGCTGCATGACAAACCTGGATGTGTGCTGCATGACACACCTGGATGTGTGCTGCATGACACACCTGGATGTGTGCTGCATGACACACCTGAATGTGTGCTGCACAACACACCTGGACGTGTGCTGCACGACACACCTGGACGTGTGCTGCACGACACACCTGGACGTGTTCTGCATGACACACCTGGACGTGTGCTGCATGACACATCTGGACGTGTGCTGCATGACACACCTGGATGTGTGCTGCACATCAAACCTGGATGTGTGCTGCACGACACACCTGGACGTGTGCTGCACAACACACCTGGATGTGTGCTGCATGACACACCTGGACGTGTGCTCCCCAACACACCTGGATATGTGCTGCATGACACACCTGGATGGGTGCTGCACGACACACCTGGACGTGTGCTGCATGACACACCTGGATGTGTGCTGTACAACACACCTGGACGTGTGCTGCACAACACACCTGGATGTGTGCTGCATGACACACCTGGATGTGTGCTGCATGACACACCTGGATGTAGGCTACATGACACACCTGGATATGTGCTGCATGACACACCTGGATGTGTGCTACACAAAACACCTGGACGTTTGCTGCATGACACACCTGGACGTTTGCTGCATGACACACCTGGACGTGTCCTGCATGACACACCTGGATGTGTGCTGCATGACACACCTGGATGTGTGCTGCATGATACACCTGGATGTGTGCTGCATGACACACCTGGATGTGTGCTGCACAACACACCTGGATGTGTGCTTCATGACACACCTGGATGTGTGCTGCATGACACACCTGGACGTGTGCTGCATGACACACCTGGACGTGTGCTGCACAACACACCTGGACGTGTGCTGCATGACACACCTGAACGTGTGCTGCATGACACACCTGAACGTGTGCTGCACAACACACCAGGACGTGTGCTGCATGACACACCTGGACGTGTGCTGCACAACACACCTGGATGTGTGCTGCATGACACACCTGGATGTGTGCGGCACAACACACCTGGATGTGTGCTGCATGACACACCTGGACATGTGCTGCACAACACACCTGGACATGTGCTGCACAACACACCTGGACGTGTGCTGCATGACACACCTAGACGTGTGCAGCATGACACACCTGGACGTGTGCTGCACAACACACCTGGATGTGTGCTGCATGACACACCTTGATGTGTGCTGCAAGACACACCTGGATGTGTGCTGCACGACACACCTGGACGTGTGCTGCACAACACACCTGGATGTGTGCTGCATGACACACCTTGATGTGTCCTGCAAGACACACCTGGATGTGTGCTGCAAAACACACCTGGATGTGTGCTGCACGACACACCTGGACGTGTGCTGCACAACACAACTGGACGGGTGCTGCACAACACACCTGGATGTGTGCTGCACAACACAAATGGACGGGTGCTGCACAACACACCTGGATGTGTGCTGCCCAACACACCTGGATGTGTGCTGCAGAACACACCTGGACGTGTGCTGCACAACACACCTGGACGTGTGCTGCAAAATACACCTGGACGTGTGCTGCATGACACACCTAGACGTGTGCTGCATGACACACCTGGATGTGTGCTGCACAACACACCTGGATGTGTGCTGCACAACACACCTGGACGTGTGCTGCAAAATACACCTGGACGTGTGCTGCATGACACACCTAGACGTGTGCTGCATGACACACCTGAACATGTGCTGCACAACACACATGGATGTGTGCTGCATGACACACCTGGATGTGTGCTGCATGACACACCTGGATGTGTGCTGCACAACACACCTGGATGTGTGCCTCACGACAAACCTGGACGTGTGCTGCACAACACACCTGAATGTGTGCTGCACGACAAACCTGGACGTGTGCTGCACAACACAACTGGACAGGTGTTGCACAACACACCTGGATGTGTGCTGCACAAAACACTTGGATGTGTGCTGCAAGACACACCTGGACGTGTGCTGCACAACACACCTGGACGTGTGCTGCACAACACACCTGGATGTGTGCTGCATGACACATCTGGACGTGTGCTGAACAACACACCTGGACATGTGCTGCACAAAACACCTGGACGTGTGCTGCATGACACACCTAGACGTGTGCTGTAAACACACCTGGATGTGTGCTGCATGACACTCTTGGATGTGTGCTGCATGACACACCTGGATGTGTGCTGCACAACACACCTGGATGTGTGCTGCACGACACACCTGGACGTGTGCTGCGCAAAACAACTGGACGGGTGCTGCACAACACATCTGGATGTGTGCTGCACGACACACCTGGACGTGTGCTGCACAACACACCTGGACGTGTGATGCAAAATACACCTGGACGTGTGCTGCATGACACACCTAGACGTGTGCTGCACAACACACCTGGATGTGTGCTGCATGACACACCTGGATGTGTGCTGCACAACACACCTGGACGTGTGCTGCATGACACACCTGGATGTGTGCTGCATGACACACCTGGATGTGTGCTGCATGACACACCTGGACGTGTGCTGCACAACACACCTGGACGTGTGCTACACAACAAACCTGGATGTGTACTACACAACACACCTGGACGTGTGCTGCACAACACACCTGGATGTGTGCTGCATGACGCACCTAGATGTGTGCTGCATGACACCTGGATGTGTGCTGCATGACACACTTGGATGTGTGCTGCATGACACACCTAGATGTGTGCTGTACAACACACCTGGATGTGTGCTGCACAAGACACCTGGACGTGTGCTGCATGACACACCTGGATGTGTGCTGCATGACACACCTGTATGTGTGCTGCATAACACACCTGGATTTGTGCTGCATGACACACCTGGATGTGTGCTGCACAACACACCTGGATGTGTGCTGCATGACACACCTGGACGTGTGCTGCATGACACACCTGGATGTGTGCTGCACAACACACCTGGACGTGTGCTGCATAACACACCTGGACGTGTGCTGCATGACACACCTGGATGTGTGCTGCACAACACACCTGGATGTGTGCTGCATGACACACCTGGATGTGTGCTGCACAACACACCTGGATGTGTGCTGCACAACACACCTGGACGTGTGCTGCACAACACACCTGGATGTGTATTGCATGACAAACCTGGATGTGTACTGCACAACACACCTGGACGTGTGCTGCATAACACATCTTGATGTGTGCTGCATGACACACCTGGACGTGTACTGCATGACACACCTGGATGTGTGTTGCATGACACACCTGGATGTGTGCTGTATGACACACCTGGATGTGTGCTGCATGACGCACCTGGATGTGTGCTGCATGACACACCTGGATGTGTGCTGCATGACACACCTGGATGTGTGCTGCATGACACACTTGGACGTGTGCTGCATGACACACCTGGATATGTGCTGCACAACACAACTGGATGTGTGCTGCACAACACACCTAGACGTGTGCTGCATGACATACCTGGACGTGTGGTGCATGACACACCTGGATGTGTGCTGCATGACACACCTGGATGTGTGCTGCACAACACACCTGGACGTGTGCTGCACAACACACCTGGATGTGTGCTGCACAACACACCTGGATGTGTGCTGCACAACACACCTGGATGTGTGCTGCATGACACACCTGGATGTGTGCTGCACAACACACCTGGATGTGTGCTGCACAACACACCTGGACGTGTGCTGCACAACACACCTGGATGTGTGCTGCACAACACACCTGGACGTGTGCTGCACAACACACCTGGATGTGTGCTGCATGACACACCTGGATGTGTGCTGCACAACACACCTGGACGTGTGCTGCACAACACACCTGGAAGTGTGCTGCATGACACACCTAGATGTGTGGTACACAACACACATGGACGTGTGCTGCATTACACATCTGAATGTGTGCTGTATGACACACCTGGACGTGTGCTGCACGACATACCTGGATGTGTGATGCATGACACACCTGGATGTTTGCTGCATGACACACCTGGATGTGTGCTGCATGACACACTTGGACGTGTGCTGCACAACACACCTGGACGTGTGGTGCACAACACACCTGGATGTGTGCTGCATGACACACCTGGACGTGTGCTGCACAACACACCTGGACGTGTTCTACACAACACACCCGGACTTGTTGCATAACACACCTGGATGTGTGCTGCATGACACACCTGGACGTGTGCTGCATGACACACCTGGATGTGTGCTGCATGACACATCTGGATGTGTGCTGCACAACACACCTGGACGTGTGCTGCACGACAATCCTCAATGTGTGCTGTACAACACACCTGGACGTGTGCTGCACAATACACCTGGACGTGTGCTGAATGATACACCTGGATGTGTGCTGCAGAACACACCTGGACGTGTGCAGCACAACACACCTGGACGTGTGCTGCACTAAACACCTTCATGTGTGCTGCAAGACACACCTTGACGTGTGCTACACAACACACCTGAACGTGTGCTGCACAACACACCTGGACGTGTGCTGCATGACACACCTGGACGTGTGCAGGATGACACACCTGGATGTGTGCTGCATGACACACCTGGACATGTGCTGCATGACACACCTGGACGTGTGCTGTACAACATACCTGGACGTGTGCTGCATGACACACCTGGATGTGTGCTGCATGACACACCTGGATGTGTGCTGCACAACACACCTGGATGTGTGCTGCACAACACACCTGGACTTGTGTTGCACAACACACTTGGACGTGTGCTGCACAACACGCCTGGATGTGTGCTGCATGACACACCTGGACGTGCACTGCACAACACACCTGGACCTGTGCTGCACAACACATCTGGATGTGTGCTGCATGACACACCTGGACGTGTGCTGCACAACACACCTGGATGTGTGCTGCATGACACCTGGATGTGTGCTGCATGACACACATGGACGTGTGCTGCACAACACACCTGGATGTGTGCTGCATGACACAACTGGACGTGTGCTGCATAACACACCTGGACGTGTGCTGCACAACACATCTGGATGTGTGCTGCTTGACACACCTGGACGTGTGCTGCACAACACACCTGGACGTGTGCTGCATGACACACCTGGACGTGTGCTGCATGACACACTTGGACGTGTGCTGCATGACACACTTGGATGTGTGCTTGACACACCTGGACGTGTGCTGCATGACACACCTGGACGTGTGTTGCACAACACACCTGGACGTGTGCTGCATGACACACCTCGACGTGTGCTGCACAACACACCTGGATGTGTGCTGCATGACACATCTGGATGTGTGCTGCACAACACACCTGGACGTGAGCTGCACAACACACTTGGATGTGTGCTGCATGACACCTGGACGTGTGCTGCATGACACACCTGGATGTGTGCTGCACAACACACCTGGATGTGTGCTGCATGACACACCTGGATGTGTGCTGCACAACACACCTGGACGTGTGCTGCACGACACACTTGGACGTGTGCTGCATGACACCTGGACGTGTGCTGCATGACACACCTGTACGTGTGCTGCATGACACATCTGGACGTGTGCTGCATGACACACCTGGACGTGTGCTGCATGACACACCTGTACGTGTGCTGCATGACACATCTGGACGTGTGCTGCACGACACACCTGGACGTGTGCTGCATGACACACCTGTACGTGTGCTGCATGACACATCTGGACGTGTGCTGCATGACACACCTGGATGTGTGCTGCACAACACACCTGGATGTGTGCTGCACGACACATCTGGACGTGTGCTGCACGACACACCTGGATGTGTGCTGCATAACAAACCTGGACGTGTGCTGCACAACACACCTGGATGTGTGCTGCATGACAAACCTGGACGTGTGCTGCACAACACACCTGGATGTGTCCTGCATGACACACCTGGACGTGTGCTGCACAACACATATGGGTATGTGCTGCACGACACACCTGGATGTGTGCTGCACAACACAGTTGGACGTGTGCTGCACAACAAACCTGGATAAGTGCTGCACAACACACCTGGACGTGTGCTGCATGACGCACCTGGATATGTGCTGCACAACACACCTGGACGTGTGCTGCACAACACACCTGGACGTGTGCTGCACAACACACCTGGACGTGTGCTGCACAACACACCTGGATGAGTGTTGCACGACACACCTGGACGTGTGCTGCATGACAAACCTGGATGTGTTCTGCATGACACACCTGGATGTGTGCTGCATGACACACATGGATGTGTGCTGCACAACACAGTTGGACGTGTGCTGCACAACACACCTGTATAAGTGCTGCACAACACACCTGGACGTGTGCTGCATGACGCACCTGGATATGTGCTGCACAACACACCTGGATGAGTGTTGCACGACACACCTGGACGTGTGTTGCACGACACACCTGGACGTGTGCTGCACAACACACCTGGACGTGTGCTGCACAACACACCTGGACGTGTGCTGCATGACAAACCTGGATGTGTTTGCATGACACACCTGGATGTGTGCTGCATGACACACCTGGACGTGTGCTATAACAACACAACTGGACATGTGCTGCACAACACACCTGGACATGTGCTGCACAACACACCTGGACGTGTGCTGTACGACACACGTGGACGTGTGCTGCACGACACACCTGGACGTGTGCTGCATGACACACCTGTACGTGTGCTGCATGACACATCTGGACGTGTGCTGCATGACACACCTGGATGTGTGCTGCACAACACACCTGGATGTGTGCTGCACGACACATCTGGACGTGTCCTGCACGACACACCTGGATGTGTGCTGCACAAGACACGCTGACGTGTGCTGAATGACACACCTGGACGTGTGCTGCATGACACACCTGGATGTGTGCTGAATGACACACCTGGACGTGTGCTGCATGACACACCTGAATGTGTGCTGCACAACACATCTGGACGTGTGCTGCATGACACACCTTGATGTGTGCTGCATGACACACCTGGATGTGTGCTGCGTGACACACCTGGATGTGTGCTGCACAACACATCTGGACGTGTGCTGCATGACACACCTTGATGTGTGCTGCATGACACACCTGGATGTGTGCTGCATGACACACCTGGATGTGTGCTGCGTGACACACCTGGACGTGTGCTGCATGACACACCTGGAAGTGTGCTGCATCATGACACACCTGGACGTGTGCTGCACAACACACCTGGATGTGTGCTGCATGACACACCTGGACGTGTGCTGCACAACACACCTGGATGTGTGCTGCATGACACACCTGGACGTGTGCTGCACAACACACCTGGATGTGTGCTGCATGACACACCTGGACGTGTGCTGCATGACACACCTGGATGTGTGCTGCATGACACACCTGGACGTGTGCTGCACAACACACCTGGATGTGTGCTGCATGACACACCTGGATGTGTGCTGCATGTTACACCTGGATGTGTGCTGCATGACACACCTGGACGTGTGCTGCACAACACATCTGGACGTGTGCTGCACAACACACCTGGACGTGTGCTGTACAACACACCTGGACGTGTGCTGTACAACACACCTGGATGTGTGCTTCATGACACACCTGGATGTGTGCTGCATGTTACACCTGGATGTGTGCTGCACAACACACCTGGATGTGTGCTGCATGACACACCTGGACGTGTGCTGCATGACACACCTGGATGTGTGCTGCACAACACACCTGGATGTGTTCTGCATGACACACCTGGATGTGTGCTGCATGACACACCTGGATGTGTGCTGCACAACACACCTGGACGTGTGCTGCATGACACACATGGACGTGTGCTGCATGACACACCTGAACGTGTGCTGTTGTAGTGATGGGACACACCTGAACGTGTGCTGTTGTAGTGATGGGACACACCTGAACGTGTGCTGTTGTAGTGATATGACACACCTGAACGTGTGCTGTTGTAGTGATGGGACACACCTGAACGTGTGCTGTTGTAGTGATGGGACACACCTGAACGTGCGCTGTTGTAGTGATGGGACACACCTGAACGTGCGCTGTTGTAGTGATGGGACACACCTGAACGTGCGCTGTTGTAGTGATGGGACACACCTGAACGTGTGCTGTTGTAGTGATGGGACACACCTGAACGTGCGCTGTTGTAGTGATGGGACACACCTGAACGTGCGCTGTTGTAGTGATGGGACACACCTGAACGTGCGCTGTTGTAGTGATGGGACACACCTGAACGTGTGCTGTTGTAGTGATGGGACACACCTGAACGTGCGCTGTTGTAGTGATGGGACACACCTGAACGTGCGCTGTTGTAGTGATGGGACACACCTGAACGTGCGCTGTTGTAGTGATGGGACACACCTGAACGTGCGCTGTTGTAGTGATGGGACACACCTGAACGTGTGCTGTTGTAGTGATGGGACACACCTGAACGTGTGCTGTTGTAGTGATGGGACACACCTGAACGTGTGCTGTTGTAGTGATGGGACACTCATCATCCACCTAACTCCACTTGCACCTTTGTCATCATTATGGTCTGATTGGTAATAATGAGATGGCTTAGCGGCAAATGTTGCCATTATCGTTACATTGCAGATAAATGTATCAAACTTGGTGTGAGGCTTCCTTAGAGTTTCTTAATGAGTTGTATAATGGGATCCGAAAAATTAAGAAAATATATGAAAAACCCTATATTGAAGGTGGAAAATATCAATTTTATCGTAGTTAGGGAACATTGGTTGTAGATACATTAAATTTGATACTACATTTCTCTCTCTCTCTCTCTCTCTCTCTCTCTCTCTCTCTCTCTCTCTCTCTCTCTCTCTCTCTCTCTCTCTCTCTCTCTCTCTCTCTCTCTCTCTCGATACAATTTATGTATAATCATCATCATCATCAACGTCGCCACCATCATCACTATTATAACCCTTATAATGATCGTCGTAAAAGTTCTCACCCGTACTCATAGTTTTTAATGGAATCATCATCACCACCATCATCATCATCACTATTAACACCATCATCATAATCATCGCTGTTTTCACCATCGTCATCTCATACCAACAAAGTGGATGATATAATAGTTACCCACACGTCTTTGAGGACCTTCCTTCCATCAGGTGTTCTGCGTCTGATGAAGCACCCTTGATCAATCGTATGGGCGTGTATAATAGACAGATAGACAGACATGTGTTTCAATAATACAATGCCTCTCACGCCCATCATAAATCATCAGTCGGGAACCTACGAACGGAGCTCATTTCTTGTATATCACAACTATATAAAATACAAGTAGATATAGGTAAATACAGACAAACAAACACCCACACCCACAAGCACACACATACACCCACACACACACCCACACATACACCCACATACACACCCACAAACACACACATACACCCACACACACCCACAAACACACACATACACCCACACACAAACACACACATACACACCCACAAACACACACATACACCCACAAACACACATACACCCACACTCACACCCACAAACACACACGGCGAGGATATTCCTACGACTGCTGAAAAGTAAAACATGTGGCAAATAACAGTGAAGGGAACGCACACCTGTCCTATAAGCTTATCTATTATTGGGAAGACACACGTGGGTCTCTCAACCCCTACCCTGTCTGCCCTCACAGCTGTGGTGGAGGCGAGGCTATGTTTCCGCTCTCTCTCTCTCGAGTCTAGTAACAACAGTGCTATGTTAAACAGATAGTCACACATGTGTTTCAATAAAATTATGTCTCTCAATTGAGTTCTAAACGAAGGTCGATATATTCAGGTGAACACATGCAGCGTTGCCAGAGAAACGGGTTACGTCTCCCCTTTCAGTTTGCCAATCAAGATAAAGTTATTTGTCTCTGCTGCCTCAACTGTTTTCGATTAATGATTACCTTTAAGTAAGAATGAATAGGGATCGGTGTGGCGACCCATCACGTGAACAGCAGAAAGATGATGTAAAAACTAATATATAGTATGCTTGTACTAGCGTCTACTCTAACAACGAGTGCTGTCGACAGTATATGTAAAGGCTTCTGTGAAAACCTATTTGCTGATCAATACTAGCAAGAAATGACTCCATCAACTGGGTTTTTTCCCCCCTTCTTTAATCTTCCATGGTAGCGCAGTCTCAGTCAATAACCGTGTCATTGTGCTTTCACTCAGAGCATATCTAAAACTGATCCACTAGTTAATTTTAACATTACTTCCAGTGTCCCGAGGCAAAATATAAAGGCGAATGAAACTCAACACTGATATTCTCTGGACAATCTCAAGCTGAAGTAATATAATATAACAATAAAATTATAATGAGCCACTATCAATATATAAATGATTTAAACATCTCGGTAAGATGCTGTTTATTATATATAAAATTACATAATGAATAAGAATACCCATACCAATAAACTACACAACACGCAGGAGCAGGATAACTTTCAACACCTTGCCACGAACACCTATACCGCAGCAGCATTTGCATATAAGTGTGTGCTGAGACCAATGAACAGTTATGAGAAGGTGGGAAGCAGTGGGGAGGGGAAAAGGGACGGAGGTTACGGAACACGGGATACACGAGGAGAACAAAATCTACGTGAGGAGAGGAGGAAAGCAAGGAGGGGGAAAGGCTACAGGTGAAGGGGGACATAAAAGGAAGGAACATTATGGAAGAAACAGTTATCTAAGATAGGTAGGATTATCAGATCAGAGTCTGTCGTAAAGGACTTGCAGGGAGACTTAGATAGGTTAAACGAGTGGGTGGTCAGGTGGCAGATGGATTTTAACATTGACAAGTGTGGAGTAATGAATGTTGGTAGAGA
Source organism: Metacarcinus magister (assembly GCA_029783475.1). NCBI lineage: Eukaryota > Metazoa > Arthropoda > Malacostraca > Decapoda > Cancridae > Metacarcinus > Metacarcinus magister. The sequence goes on along the minus strand of JAPQNM010000042.1, from coordinate 735,302 downwards.
AAATCCTCACAACAGGTACAACATAAGCAAGGTAACACTGAATAGGTCAAAATGTGAGAGAGATTTGGATGTGCAGGTTAGCTCAGACCTCCGTCCCAGAAAACAAAGTATTGAGGCTAGAAATCGGGCTAATAGGGTGTTAGGATTCATTGATAGCTATCAGAGTATTAAAAGTAGAAGTGCTGAGGTTATTCTGAAGTTGTATTTGGCGTTAGTCAGACCTCACCTCGACTATGCAGTGCAGTTTTGGTCCCCGTATTATAGAATGGATATAGGATTGTTAGAGTCAGTGCAGAGAAGGATGAACAAAATGATAGAGGGGATTCGTAATTTTAGTTATGAAAGGAGACTAAAGCTTTTGAAACTACACTCACTGGTGAGGCGTAGACTAAGAGGAGATCTGATTGAACCATTCAAGTGGGTGAAGGGTTTTAATAAGGAGGATATAGGTGGGGCCTCCGAAATATATTTCGGATATAGGAAAGGTTTTTACGGTCAGTGGTCAGGATAGAACAAGAAGTAACGGATTCAAACTGGAAAATTGTAGATTTAGAAAAGAAACAGGCAGAAATTGGTTTACAAATAGGGTGGTGGATAATTGGAACAGGCTCAGTCATCAGGTAGTTAGTGCACAGACGATAGGGAGTTTTAAAAGAAGACTAGACGGTTTTATGGATAGGGATGAGAAGTAGATGTAGATAATAAGGGAGTATTAGAGTAACAGGAACTACCACGTGTAGGCCTCCGGGCCTTTTGTAGCTTCCTTATATTCTTATGTTCTTATGTTCTTGAGAGGGTGGAGGAAGGCTAGGAGTGTGGAGGGATGGAACGGGGTGCGGAAAGTTACCTTTAGGAAGGAGAGAGGGAGAAGGATTGGTAAAGGAGGGAGAGACATAAGAAAAGCTAGGTGAGGGAGGGACATGACAGAAGAAGGGAGGGAAAGCTAGGTGAGGGAGGGACATGACAGAAGAAGAAGGGAGGGAAAACTAGGTGAGGGAGGGACATGACAGAAGAAGAAGGGAGGGAAAGCTAGGTGAGGGAGGGACATGACAGAAGAAGAAGAAGGGAGGGAAAGCTAGGTGAGGGAGGGACATGACAGAAGAAGAAGGGAGGGAAAGCTAGGTGAGGGAGGGACATGACAGAAGAAGGGAGGGAGCGCTATGGAGGGAAGGGAAGAGAGAGAGTTTACGTGATGGAAAAGTAGGTGTGGCGTGGCGTGGCGTGGTGGAGTGAGGGTAGTTGAGGAGAACGGATGTGGCACGGAGCGGATGGGGAGCAGCTGATTACCTTGGCTATCATTTATTAGGTAAGCCCCTGCTCTGTCCACAGGTTTTGGCGCCACAAAGTCGAGGCATGTAATAAAAGTTTGGGGGACATGAGTATCCGTACATGCAAGTGCTGAGTAATCCAGGTATGACGTGTTCTGAGTGTTACGTCAATAATTCGCAGCTGCGTGAAGTTCTTGGTAACAGTTCTAGCTGATATTCTAATCAAAGGAAGGCATGTGAAAGACAACACCGCCACTGCTGTGATATACGTTTGTCAGCTTTTCCTTCACGTGTAAATTGGATACTCTGATATGCAAAGTCAGAGTTTTTACACAGACCTCAAACGTTTTGCTGATGATAGTTATTTACAAGACAAATGTCGCTTTGCAAAATGAATACAGAGCATAAAGACACTTCCTGGAGGGCGTGTGATATAAAGTACCACCACCACCTCAACCCATTGCAAGTCTACTCCAACCTAACCATTTCACACTAACTTAACCACACCCTCCCTTTCCCGTGCCATCTTGCCCATGCACACTCCTCACACACACCTTAAACACCATCTTGCCCATGCACACTCCTCACACACATCTTAAACATACTTAAAACACACTAACCTCATCCCTATACAAAATTATTCACTCATTCCGACTAAAACTTTACATTCATTCGGTTCTCACACCTTCCCGCCCACACTACCCACTTTCCATCCACATCTGAATCCACTCTACCACCTTGCTACCACCCTCCACACAAGGTTCTTCACGCCAATACTACCGCTATCACCTCACGCATCCATACCATAACCTTACCTTCACTTCTCCCACAATGCCTTACCTTTATGCTTCCACCTACCCCCTACCACCACTTCCCTCACGGTGCATGCACTCTTCCTCACCCTTCCCCGCACATCACCATACCCTTCTCACCACTACATTGATTTTATGGCACTATCGCCAATTTCCTTTAGAAATTCAACATCTTGTCAATACCGCCATCAACAACACCAATGCCTGACTCACCCCACCCAATATAACTCAATATAACCTAACACAACACAACATGTTACAGTACAATACAGTATAACACAGCACAACACAGCACAATACACACATCACGGTACAGTACAGTACAGTATAACACAGCACAATACACACAACACGGTACAATACAGTACAGTATAACACAGTATAACACAGCACAATACAAACAACACGGTACAGTACAGTACAGTATAACACAGCACAATACACACAGCAAAACAACACAACACAACATAATACAACACAATACAC
>JAPQNM010000042.1:707736-725236 GCA_029783475.1 Metacarcinus magister | reverse complement strand
GTAATGTTATGAAAGTGTTTTGATTGCTGTCAAACTCTTGCTTTTGCCAGATTTTGCACGTGAGGTGTTGTCTAATTTTTTGTTTGTTTGTATTGTGTTCTCTGTGTGGTCTTCTCCATGTCTTCCTTTCAAGAACTGAAGGAGCAGGGTGAAGCCCTCGGTCTGCAGGGCAAGGAAATTGGCCAGTGGATCCTTGAACAACAGAAACACGAAAGGGAAGAAAGACAAGCTGAGAGAGAAGAAAGACAAAGACAAGCTGAGAAGGAAAGAGAAGAAAGACAAGCTGAGAAGGAAAGAGAAGAAAGACAAGCTGAGAAGGAAAGAGAAGAAAGACAAGCTGAGAAGGAAAGAGAAGAAAGACAAGCTGAGAAGGAAAGAGAAGAAAGACAAGCTGAGAAGGAAAGAGAAGAAAGACAAGCACAAGCTGAGAGGGAGAAAGAGATCAAGCTGGCAGAAATTGCAGCTAAAGGTAAGCCCTCAGTCCTACCATCACATGATCCTGTTTCCAGACCTAGTCTACCACCATACAAAGATGAAGAGGACATTGCCACCTATTTAACTAGGTTTGAGCGTGTGGCCGAGATGCTGGTTTTACCCAGAGATACCTTTGCCGTTCGTCTGGGTTGCCTCCTTACTGGTAAAGCTGCCGAACTCTACACGTCCCTTCCGTCATCCACCACTGAGGATTACGAGTTACTGAAGCAAGCCTTGTTAACAGGCTTCAGTAAAACTCCAGATGGCTACCGGGTGGATTTCAGGTCAAACAAGATTAGAGTAGGACAGAACTACCATCAGTTTGTTACCCAGTTATCGAGGATGTTTGATTCTTGGGTTGAGTCTTCCTCTGTGGCCAATGTTTATGCTGATTTAAGGGAGTTTATCATCTTTGACCAATTTTTGTCCTCCTTATCAGCAGAAATACGCCTATTCATCAAGGAAAGAAGGCCTACCAAGCTGAAGGACGCAATACAACTAGCGGATGACTGGGCATCCGCCCACAACGCCTATCCTAAGGTCTCTTCCAACAACAACGCTAAGAAAATCTCCCCTCTACTTGCTACTCCACTCCAGCCTCTACCTTCTCCTGGGAGTCAGACTCCCTCAACCGTGACTTGTCACAATTGTGGGGAAGCAGGACATATACGACCACGCTGTCCCAGAAATCCTCGAGCATTCAAGGATGGAACTACTACCACCCCCCCCTATAAGGTTGGATTTTGCTTAGAAGACCATAAAGTGCCTAACTTCTCAGTTACTGGGACTATTAATGGGTCATGGTCTTCCTCTATAATTAGGGATACTAGATGCTCTGGAGTTGTAATTTCTGAGGAAGCCTTGCCAGACATTGACCCATCACTCTGCCCCAAAGTACAAGTTGCTGACTATTTGGGACGCATCGACGAATTTCCTGTCGTTAAGTGTTACTTACGGTGCCCATTTTACACTGGTTGGACAGATGCTGTAAGGGCCCCAATTAAATTTGCTAGTGCTCTAGTTGGGAATATTCCCGGAGTACAAGATCCTGATAGTCCTGATTCTCTACTCAGTGATGACAACCATCTTCTCCATAGTAACCATGACCAAGCCACCACTGACGTTTCTTCCCTACAAGATCCTCTGTTGCCTCCTGATGACTCTCCTTCGCCCGTAACTTCCCTCTCCTCTCAAGAAAAGGACAACCGCCCTTCTGGATGTCAGCATCTACCACCAGTTGAGTCCTCAACTACTCAAGTGTGTGCTGTGGAGACCAGAGCCGGTCGATCTAAACGGGTCCACCCTCTAGTTCTGCCTAAGCTCCATCCTTTGACTGTAACCCCGGATAAGTTTCGTCAACTTCAGGAATCCTGTCCTTCCTTGACGGATTTACAATCAAAGGCTACCACTCAAGAAGTTGAGAAGGCACGGGATGGTGCCACATACCAGTTCATACATGAGGACGGCCTCCTGTACCGAAAATGTCTCTCCTCGGATCACCTTCAAAAGGTAAATGGTTTATCCTTGGTTGTTCCCAGCGATTGCCGTCCCGTCATCCTACGTGTTGCTCACGAAGGTTCTTTGGCTGGACATTTCTCCCACCGGAAGACCCAGATGAAGGTATGGCAAGACTTTTATTGGCCAGGGATGTGTGCAGACATCCGGGATTACTGCCGTTCCTGCGACAAGTGTCAACGTATGTCAGCTAAGGGAAGGGTACGTCCAGTACCTCTTCAACCGTTACCTGTCGTAACTGAACCCTTCTCCAGAGTTGCCATTGACTTGGTAGATCCCTTGTCTCCACCTTCTTCTGAAGGGCACCGTCACTTTGTAACTTGCATTGATTTCTTCACTGGTTTTCCTCTTAATTACTACTTCTACTGCTACTACTATTACTACTACTATTACTATTATTATTACTACTACTACTACTATTACTAGTATTATTATTATTACTACTACTACTATTATTACTACTACTTCTATTATTATTACTACTACTACTGCCACTACCATCACATCCATCTCCAGCACTACTACCAGGAAGAGGTTGAGCAGATGTTGAGTCAAGGAATCATCCAACCTTCAACCTCTCCACACTGCTCTCCGGGCATCATGGTCAGGAAGTCCGACGGTACGTATCGGATGGCCATTGATTACAGGTTACTCAACTCAGTTACTATTTTCCAAGCTGAACCATCCTGCAGTATTGAGACAGAGCTGCATAAGTTCGTTGGTGCTGAGTTCTTCTCAGAGCTAGATTTGAGTAAGGCATATTACCAGGTTCCACTTTCTGCCAAAGCTCGACGCTTCACTACGTTTCCAACTCACAAGGGCCTGATGGAATTTACTCGGATGCCTTTTGGTCTTGTTACGGCCTGTGCCACTTATATTCGCTTAATGAGGATTGTGCTTGCTGGCTTGGCCAATGTTTCTTTTTATTTTGATAATATTTTTGTGTATTCATCTGATTGGCCCACTCACATCTCTGCCCTCAAGTCTGTTTTAGATAGACTACAACAAAACGGTCTGACTGTTAATATACATTAACGACTTAGATAATGGGATTAGTAGTGTTATTAGTAAATTTGCTGACGATTCAAAGATAGGTAGGATTATTAGATCAGAGACTGATGTAGAGGACTTACAGGGGGACTTAGATAGGCTAAACGAGTGGGTGGTTAAGTGGCAGATGGATTTTAATATAGATAAGTGTAAAGTAATGAATATTGGAAGGGAAAACCCTCAAAACAGGTACAAAATAAACAGGATAATGCTCAATAGGTCAGAATGTGAGAGGGATTTGGGTGTACAGGTAAGCTCAGACCTCCGTCCCAGAAAACAGTGTATTGAGGCTAGAAATAGGGCCAATAGGTTGTTAGGATTCATTACTAGGAGTGTTAAAAGTAGAAGTGCTGAGGTTATTTTGAAGTTGTATTTAGCGTTAGTCAGACCTCACCTAGACTATGCAGTACAGTTTTGGTCACCGTATTATAGAATGGATATAATTTTGTTAGAATCAGTGCAGAGAAGGATGACCAAAATGATAGAAGGGATTCGTAATTTCAGCTATGAAAGAAGACTAAAACACTTGAAATTGCACTCACTGGAGAGACGTAGAGTAAGGGGCGATCTGATTGAAGTATTCAAGTGGGTAAAGGGTTTTAATAAGGGGGATGTAGAAAAAGTTCTTACGATTAGTAGTCAGGATAGAACAAGAAACAACGGGTTCAAACTAGAAAAATGTAGATTTAATAAAGAAATAGGCAGAAATTGGTTCACAAATAGGGTGGTAGATGATTGGAACAGACTGAGTCAGCGGGTAGTTAGTGCACAGACAATAGGGAGTTTTAAGAGAAGACTAGACGACTTCATGGATAGGGATGAGAGGTGGGTGTAGGTAATAGGGGGGTTAAGTTAAACAGGAACTACCTAGTGCAGGCCTCAGGGCCTTTTGTAGCTTCCTTAATTTCTTATGTTCTTATGTTCTTATGACTGTCAAACTTAAAAAGTGCCGGTTTGGAGCAGAGTCCATCAACTATCTGGGATTTGTTTTGTCCCGCGACCATCTTCAACCACAAGTTGACAAGTTGACTGCCATCACCTCCATGACTCCTCCTACCACCAAGAAGTTACTCCGGAGTTTCCTAGGTTTGATATCATTTTATAAAGCTTTCATTCCTCAGGCCTCTGAGCTTACCGGCCCCCTCTCTGACTTGTTGAAGAAGCCGGTACGGGATCCCCTCCAGTGGACTGAAGATCTGCTTGAACGGTTCAAGCTGCTGAAGCAAGCCTTGACTTCGGGACCTATTCTGCGTCTTCCGGACCCCAGCCAGACCTTCGTCCTACGTACCGATGCTTCAAACTATGGATTAGGTGCTGTACTCCCTACAGTACCATGATGATCGTCCACATCCCATCTCTTACGCCAGAAGGAAACTACTTGATCGGGAACGACGATACTCTACCATCGAGAGGGAATGCCTGGCCATCGTATTCGGCATTCATAGGTTTGACTTCTATCTTCGAGGTAAGGAATTTATCCTTGAAGTAGACCACAAGCCTCTAATATACCTTCAGAAATTCAAAGGTAAAAATGATAGAGTACTACGATGGGCTTTAGGTCTTCAACCCTATAAATTTAGGGTTGTTCATGTTGCCGGGACAGACAACATTGGAGCCGACCTTCTCAGCCGGCAATAGCTTTTCTTTATTTTGTTTTCCTGCACTCCAGTCTTTTACAAGTTTTGTTTCCTGCACTCAAGTATTATAAGTTTGTTTATGTCTCCTGGTCAGCTGCAGTTCTTCGACATCAGCTGTGCAGCAGATGTTTTAGTGGGGGCATGTGTGAGGAACTGCACCTGCCTCTTCTTCCCCTAATTAGTGGTTGAACTACCACTCTCGTCTGCCGGCGCTTGTTCACCGGTTTCCCCGCCACTACCCCACCCCCTTGTCCAGGGGTAGGGTGGTAGTCTAACCGAGCCAAGCTCCACGCCACCGGCTTGGAGAAGGACAGAACGCCTCAGCTCTCACACCTGACAACACCTAACCACCTGCTGCTGTTCTAAACATTCCGAAGGCATTTCTGGAGACTTGGGCTCCCTTCCAGTGTGACCTTCAACTGTACCTACACCATTCGAACCTCCCTGCTGTCTGAGGAGCAATCTACGTTGCCGAGTGTTGCTGTCACGCATCTCACCCTCAAAACAGCTGTACAGGGAGTTATTTGGGTGTCATACCCCTGCTTTGGTAATTGTTTACGAGCAGTTCGTCGTTGGTGATTTATTTTGGCTTCTAGCCTATTGTTTGCTATTTGTATGTGTGTAAATATATTCGGGGTATCATACTCCATGATTTTTCTTCCCCACAACTCTATAAAAAGATAATATTAATTGGTAGTCACCTCGGCCCTGACAATGATGATGATGATGATTACTATCACCATCTTTGTTATTATCATATCATGACTACTAATACGACAATCTACTATCATTAATATTTTTCTTCTTCTTCTACTACTACTACTGCTCCTACTATTACTACTACTACTACTACTACTAGTACTACTACTACTATTATTAGTATTACTACTACTACTACTACTACTACTACTACTACTACTACTACTACTACTACTACTACTGCTGCTGCTGCTGCTCCTACTATTACTACAACTACTACTACTGCTGCTGCTCCTACTATTACTACAACTACTACTACTATCATTATCATTACTATTATCAGTTACCATTATCATTACAAACAATATTTTCATTATTATCAAATGGTCGCGTGTTGCTTGGTTAGATATTAAATTTATTGACGATTATAATCTTTACCACACATTTCCATTTATGTCTTTAAGCTCTCTCTCTTTTACTTTCTCAATTCACTTCAATTCAAGTAGTTTATCAGCCATATCTATGTACAAATTTGGTCAAGTATTAAGGAATATAAACCTGGCTGGGCCCGTTAAATGGAGCATTTGTGACAGGCCCTTTATATATATATATATATATATATATATATATATATATATATATATATATATATATATATATATATATATATATATAATTATAAATGTATGAATTATGACATGCCTTGTAATATATATATTATAAATGTATGAATTATGACATGCCTTGTATTAAAAAATCAGACAATATATAACCATTGAAAATAACAGATTAATATAAATTCGCTAACATATACATATGGACAAAAAATACCTTCACAGGTTCATCGCTGCACTGTTACACAATAGATATCATATATTTACATGAAATATCACGTTTTACTTTCTAAACTATAGAAAACATTATAAATATATACAATTCCATATATAAACAAACGTACCCAATATACATATAAATTAGACCTCCATAAGATACAATGGAAGAGGCGAAAATAAAATTATTTACTCAATCACATAAATTAGCAAATCAATCCAGACCTATACTAGGAAATTATTAATATTAATATTCGAAATTTCAGTGAATTCAATACATACCAAATATATATTTCTTTACATTTATTTCTAATGTGGCTTTGTTGTTGATTTCTTTTAATTATTCTGGTCGATTATTCCATTGCATACTTCCGTAGTATATTACAAATCATTTTTGAGATTCATTAGTTGGAAAAGTTGGTTTTATTTATTTATTTGGTTTATTTTTCGTAACTATATTGTGTATTTGAGACGCACTCTGAAGTTCAACAGATTGATGGATATGTAATTGATCAATGAGAAATGTTATACTTTCAAGAGCGTGAATATCATTAATCTTAAGAATCTTGAAGCTTTTAAATAATGGAGAAGTATGAGCATCATATCCAACTTTACCTATAGTTCTGATTATCCTTTTTTAATGTAGTTGTTTGATTATATTCATGTTTGCCATAACCCAAATAGCATTGCAATAATGTAAATAATGATAATCCAGGGAGTAGTATAATGTTATAAGAGTATCAGAAGACATTAGATGTTTTATTTGATGTAGTATGCCTGAGGATCTCGCGACTTTATTATGTATATAAGTTATGTGATCTTTCCAACTGATATTTTGATCTATCAAGACTCCTGAGTATTTTGCAGAATCTGTTCTTTGTAATATTATTTCCTCAGAAATTCTAATATCAGCATTGATATCCAATCTTTTGTTGCTGGCAAATATTAACTAGTTTGTTATATCAATATTCAAAGAGAGTTTATTTACTGATAACCATGTTGAAACAAACTTTAACTCAAAAGTTACTGTTCTTATAAAAAAAAAATTCAAATAAATTGCATAAAAAGAATAAATTTTAATTAATTTGAAGATTTAACTATATCTTTCATATGGTGCGAGGGTGATTCGTCCCCGGGTGAAATGTCCCGGTTGATTCACCCCCGGGTTATTCATCCCTGGAGGATTCGTCCCCTAGGGTGATTCGTCCCCTTTATTGGTTGGTTAAGAAGCGGCAAGTATCCAGTATCCAGAACGCTTTATTTTTTCTTAATTAAGAATTTAAAAAGGACTCAGAAGGTATATACTATATACTCATCTAAAAAGGTTAGGTTAGATTAGGTCAGGTAGTTAGGTTAGGTTAGGTTAGGTCGTAGCAATGGAGTTTCGTAACTAACGTGACGAAAATAAAGCCAAGGGAACGAATCACCCTAGGGGACAAATAACCCTAGTGTTCGAATCCTCCAGGGATGAATACCCCGGGACATTTCACCCGGGGACGAATCACCCTACAACCCTTTCATATATATTAAAAATAATAAAGGACCCAAAGTTGAAACTTGGGGAACTCCTGTCTTATGGCTGACAATTCCTGACATCTTCTTATTGACTAAAATATAATGTTTTCTATTAGATAAATAACACCTAAACCAATCTAAACAAATATTCCTTATTCCGTAGTGCTGTTGTTTTATAATTAGAGCTTCATGATGTAATGTATCAAAGGCTTTTTTGTAAATCTAAAAATACTATGATTACATATTTTCCAAAACCTAACTCCTGTAGTACATAACTCATAAATTTCATAATAACTAATTTACGGGACAAATTTTTTCAAAAGCCAAACTGATAATCCGTTAAAATGACATTCCTAAAAAGAAAAGGATATAATCTGTCATACATAGATCTCGCATATATTTTACTTAAAGTTAGAAGCACTGAAATAGGTCGGTAGTTGGATACATCGTCTAATTTTCCACCTTTGTACAACTGTATAACTTTGGCCGCCTTTAATTTCTCTGGAAACGAAACATGCCCAAGTTCAATGATAAGTTAATCAATTTTGAGATGATAGGAGCAAGAACGGTTGATGTTAATTTGATTACTTTGATTTGTATACCATCATATCTCTCTCTCTCTCTCTCTCTCTCTCTCTCTCTCTCTCTCTCTCTCTCTCTCTCTCTCTCTCTCTCTCTCTCTCTCTCTCTCTCTCTCTCTCACACACACACACACACACACACACACTTACCTTGGATCCCAAAAACATGATGGTCGACGCATGTCCAATACAAAATTTCAAAGTCTTACGGAAGAAGAAAGAAAAAATTGAGGAAAGAATGAGAAAAAATAATAAGTCACCAGATGTGCCACGTTCCCTCAACCATCATAACAACTAGTCATGAAATCAACACAACATTATCTTTCTTTTCCTGAGAGACATACGAGTCGCTCTGAACCCACCGAATTTAAGCAAAGAGATTTATAGCGTTCACATACAACTAATTACAACTAAAAACACTGAGAAGCTCCACAACACAGGAATACAGATTACTAAGAAGATCCACGACTCTGCCACCCACTGCACCAACATTCCCTAGAGCAAGATTCGTGGTTTTAAATAGGTGCTTCAAGTTTCGTAAGAGTAGAAAGCCGTGCGTGGTCAGCAGGATGAACACGCGAGATGAAGCCGTGAGGAAGACTAAGAGGGCGTGAGGGCAAATGAGAATGGAGGGAACACTGCAGGTGGAGGGTGGGTGGGTAGGGACTAGGGAGAGAGCAGGTGGTCGGGGGGGGAGGGGGAGGTGAGGCCTTATACACGTGGCTGGAATGGGAAGGAGGACATGAGGGCGAGCGGATAGTGTGTGTTTGTGTACTGTACATAGGGGACGGCGTGAGGTTATGAGGAAGAGAGGTAGGAAGGCGTGTACACAGACAGGATAAGAGTGTAGGATGAAGTATAGCTGATTCAAGACAGGAGGAGGAGGAGGAGGAGGAGGAGGAGGAGGAGGAGGAGGAGGAGGAGGAGGAGGAGGAGGAGGAGGAGGGGGGGTTGAGCAAGCAAGTGACCGTGTAAAATTCATGTGCTGCATCACAATGTCAATAAGAAAGGAAGCGTTCACCTCAATGAACACCTGTCTTGGTCCTATGTATTGGTGTTCTCTCCTCCTCCACGCCCAGCTGTTTGTTCCGTCTCGCTCTTGTTTTTTTTTTTTTTCTTCTTCTTCATCGTACGGTATATTTCGTGACCTTCTTTCAACTGCCTTCAATAAAATCTCTCTCTCTCTTTATCTCTTTCTTTCTCTCTCTCCCTCTTTCTTTATTTATCTATCTATCTATCTATCTCACATATGGTTACAACAGTGTGGTGACGTAGCACTACAAAGGCGTAGCATAGAAAACAAATCTCTTCGTCGGGTGATGCAAGGAAGTGGTTCAGTTTGTTTGGCTTAATTTTCTCTTTCTATTGTTCTTTCATCTTTCTCCTACTCCATCTACTACTACTACTTCTACTTCTACTATTACTACTACTACTACTACTACTACTACTACTGATAATAATAATAATAATAATAATAATAATAATGGTATTGTCATTATCATAATACTATTGATCATATCGCGACTTTAAAGCTGTAGTGTTATGTATTTACTACTTCCGTATATGTTTTCATCCCTTTACTAATAAGTCCACCAACACCACGGAGGCCAATCGTTCTTCACTTCACTGAAATTACTATTATTTCTTTCCATCTCCACGACTAAGCTTCTTCTTCCACACATTCAGTCCTTCCTCTTCATTTAGCACAACACAACATTGGACCATAAACAAGAAGGAAGGAAGAACTTGGGAAGGTGAATGAGCAAATGAGTGAGTGAGTAAGTGAGTGAGTGTTAATAGAAGCATTCAGAATAGCAGACATGTGACGCCATCAGGAAGGAAAACCTCGCACCAAAACGCCAACCTTGTTTACACTGTCTTCTAATGCTGAGCGGGAACCGTTAAGAAAGCTGTGTGTTTAAGAGAAAGCTGCATATATTCTTTTGGGAGCAAAGAAGTGTTTGAGAATGTGGATGAGAAGGAATAAATCACGGAGCGGAATGAGGAGCTTCAAGAGAAACAAGGAGGTGACTGAAGGAACGATGAGGTACACCTATGGATAAGTATTTAAACTAATTCTTTGCTGGTTCACGAGAAAATAAGATAAAAAGATTACAGCCTTTTTTCCGACTTGTGTTGACTTTACTACCTTACGAAGAAGTCCTAATGCAATCTGCAATAAAATGCTGCAAAGGTGACTGCAACCCAATCCAATCAATCGGTGAGAGTTTAAGAAAAAAAGGTGACTGACCATCAAACAACCCACATCACTTCCCGACGAACAGACACACAGCCCTCACTAGTGTGTGTGTGTGTGTGTGTGTGTGTGTGTGTGTGTGTGTGTGTGTGTGTGTGTGTGTGTGTGTGTGTGTGTATTAATAACCGTCCCTAAACGTTACGTACATATCGCGTGCCATCACTCTGCCTAGTTACCGGACATTCATAAAACACGAGGCCAAACACACACACACACGCACACGCACACGCACACGCACACGCACACACACACGCACACACACACACACACACACACACACACACACACAGGGCAATACAGGACTTTTTTCTTCCCCTACACTTTCATTTACCCTTTTTTTCCCCCTTTGTCGATGAAAGTTCATTACAAAAGGCTAATAGGAAGAAAGGAACAGCCAGCGGGGCACTTTATCAACCATGAGAGAGAGAGAGAGAGAGAGAGAGAGAGAGAGAGAGAGAGAGAGAGAGAGAGAGAGAGAGAGAGAGAGAGAGAGAGAGAGAGAGAGAAATACAGGAGGAAGCGGATCTAGAAAGGCAGACAGACAGACAGACAGACACAGGCAAACAGAAAAATAGGTCAACTAACAGACAACCGGGCAGATCGAGGGCGTGACAGAGGGTAAACTGGAAAGGCTGGAAGAGGCAGACAAGGGAATAGTAGAGTGGAAGGGAATGAAAGTGGAACAGTGTCACCGAAGAAGGAAGTAGTGGATGTAGGAGAGAGAGAGAGAGAGAGAGAGAGAGAGAGAGAGAGAGAGAGAGAGAGAGAGAGAGAGAGAGAGAGAGAGATATGACACATTGTAGCTCGTTTTTCCACACATCTACACGTTACTTTTCACACATTTTCAGTCACTATAACGACCGTCAATCCTTCATAGATATCCTAAAGCAGTGTTCCTTAACTTGGGGATGCTGAACTCAATTTTAGACTGTGGTGGTAAATGCTGCATATACGACAATACAATGTTAGTGTTCCCTGTTTCCCTGTAAAAATATAAACCTACGACAAATAACGAGCAAAAGGCAGTCCATCTTAACCTCCATAAAACCTATTGGCGCCAACGGTTTGTGATGTAGAAAAAAGAAAGAGAAAAAAAATAGATGCTAAGGGATGCTGGACTGCCAAGATCTGACTACAGGAGATGCTGAGGTCGGAAGTGAAGTCAATCTCCAGTATGAAATTTATTAATAAATGTCAGATAGTATTCGTACCTCAACACAGCTGATACTAAAACTAGAAATTGTACACAAAGTTTCAGGAATCATAAGGACATAAAGTTGTAACATTTGAATTGATTAGATTTTTGCGAGTATAAGTTGAAATGACCTAGGAATTAATCCGAATTAGAACAACGTAACTGCATCAAATTAAAGGAAAAATAACAGAATCCAAATCAAAACACTAACACAAGAGATTAACTGTTTTAGGTTAAGCAAATACGATTATTATTGGTTAAATGGCGGCGTTTTTCTTACCGTTGAGCTAGATCAGGACGAATTTGTAGGTGTAAATATGGTGGTGATGGTAGTGGTGGTGGTGGTGGTGGTGAGGGTGTGGTGGTGGTGAGGGGCAGAAGACGGGGTCAAACTAATGTTGGTTCACCGCTAAACACACACACACACACACACTCTCTCTCTCTCTCTCTCTCTCTCTCTCTCTCTTTCTCTTTCTCTTTCTCTTTCTCTCTCTCTCTCTCTCTCTCTCTCTCTCTCTCTCTCTCTCTCTCTCTCTCTCTCTCTCTCTCTCTCTCTCTCTCTCTCTCTCTCTCTCACACACACACACACACACACACACACACACACACACATACACACACCACTCCGTGGCTCAGTGGTTAACGACTCTGTCTGTCATCCGTCAAGGTGTGGGTTCGAACCTTGCTCAGTTCGCTAAGGATCTGTCACAGACATGGAGTGGTTACTGTCCCCTTGCACACACACACACACACACACACACACACACAGTACCATCACGCATCACCATTATTACAAAGTACCTATAATTCTACGACACATCCGCTTTTGAATTATCATGTGGCGCTGAAATTCACCAATAAAAAAAAATATTCTACGCTCACACTACAAAGGACGCATTTAGTAAGAGGAGGTGCAGGATGTGTGCGGGGAATTAAGGGTAAGGGTGTGATGTGGATGGTGGAGGACAGCAACGGTATATGACAGGGATGGGAGAGGGAGTATTAATAAAGGCTATGTAGCGTGATAAGTGATGTGGTGGGGGGAGGGAGGGGGGGGGGAGGGCCAGTGTAGGAGGCGGCAGATGGAGTATGGAGGAGAGGCAGGTAGTAACAGGGAGGCGAGGCAGGGAGTGCATGACAGTGAGGCAAGGGAGGAAGGTTAGGGAGTGTACACTGCTAAGTGAAGCTACCAAATGTCATGTAATAGGATGATCGTCACTTGAGTCCCTGTAGCACCGCATCTTACTGCTCCCTAATGCCCTTCCTGACCCCAACTCAAGCCACGCGCCTTAACACGCTCGGGGTCGTCGCTTGGGAGATGCCAGGACGCCAGACGCTTGTGTACGGGAGGGAATCGCCACGTAGGGTAAAAAAAAAGTATAAATAGATCCAACAGTGAGTAGTCGAGAGTTGTGTCATGTGTTGGATGATATGGAAACTGTGGTTATTTTATTACACTTTAACTTCGTATTATGAAGGTGAAGGAGGATTAGTTCATATTATTACGCCTCATTAAACCATCTAAATTTGTATGAAGAGCAAGGCTTATCACCGTATGCATCTTCTTATCCAGAATCGTTAATTTGTTTTAATGAATGCGTTTATAAGATGAAGGAAACACTCTGTATGACCACCATCCCTTCAGGAGAAACAAAGAAATAAACAAATAAAGCTTCCTCTGTGCACCGTGGACCCAGCACACCTTGACGCGCATTGGTGAACACTCCGCTCTGTTATTACTGGGCTTCCCGTCACTCTGAGGTCACAGCGAGGGTGGCAATGAACACCAGTCATGCCAGGGACGGTGGAGGATTGGTTGTCCAGCTCAGCGGTACACTGGTTCATGGGTGAGACTGTTTCAAGTGGAGTATAAAGCCTTAACGAAGGAGGCTGAGCTTGGTTTGAAAATAATCACGTCACCTCCACATAGACGTCTAGATGAGGGACGAAAGTATTGAACACAAGATAGGGAATGAGGGTCGTCTCAGGACACTCGTATCGGTCCACATTCTGCTTCCACTTTCTTACTGTATCCTCAATGCTACCCCTCCTTCACGCGTCCTTCACATTAAATCTTCATAACTTTCCGCCACGTATCAAAAACTTGACTACATCTATCACTCTATTCCTAAAGCAACCTGTACTGTGCTGTGCCGTGTTGTGTTTCTTATGAAATTCTACAATGTATTTTTTCTTCAATATTCAATTTCCATAGTGAACATCATATTTTATTTCCCCTTTTCTGAAACCCCCATTTTTAGAAGTATAAAGTTCACCACCAGCCTTCACTCATCAACTTGACAAATAATCTTCCAGCTTTGCAATCCTCAGTGACGTTCAGCAGCTGGTATATCACACTACCCGTATTCCTGACTGCCTTGGAAGCACTACGTCCAGCATTAAAACCCTTTCCTAACCACTAAACTTCTGATTTTTTTTTGTTTTCGTTTTTATAATGATATTTCGGTATTCTATCCTGTCACTCCACCAAAGCCGAGGTGTTTCTGGCAATATGTTTCTGCTAAATGGTAGGACTTGAAACTTTACTATAATTTTCCATGGACAAACTACCGCTTCCTTGTCACAGATCCATCTCGATGTGTAAAGCGAGTAGCAAAGTTATACTTATTCACACAATCTGCAATTACAAAGCTTGATAAAGTCTGGCATGAATCTTTAGTTTCCGTATTACCCTTTTTCACAGGTTTCATCTATTTTTCTGTACCTTTAATTTAAGTTTCTTTTCTGGCAGTTCTGTTGCTACTATGGTTGATGATCATTGTTGTTCTCTAATACCTATCAGCTATACAGAGTTGTATTAATAACCCATTCTTCATATTATTCATGAATGCCAAGAATCGAACCTATTGCTCCATCCACTCTTGATACTGATAACTTTACCATTTATTATCAACATCAACTTCCGATATGTTCATGTACACTGTTCTTCTAAACTTGTTAACAACATGACTTCCCAACTCCCACGGCCTCGCTGCAAAAGACCTTCACTCATTCACCTTCACTGGCAAATACAAAAACAATCTGCTTTACTCTGTTACTCCACATTTTCTATGACATAACTCTATCAAGAAAGGAACATCGATACACAACTGGAACAAACTTTCCTACTGCATCATGGAAAACACACACGATGCTACAACTATACTATACGATGTGCTGCTAAGTCCTTCTTCCTTGGCACATAAAGGCAAAGCACACGTCGGTATTACTTACTGAACACACTATCATCACACATCACTTACTTCAGTTCCTCGAAAAAGAAAAATCGACAACATTATCGTTCACAGTGTTGGTCACCATTAAAGGAGAAAATAAATAGAAAAATGAATGTAGTATTGTTAAAGTTGGGTCAGTTATCAGCAATGGCAAGAGCTCCCTCCAGGCTTCCTGACCCCCTTTCCTGCCCCGTCTCCCTTTCCAAACCGATAAGGGTCATGGGAAGTGAAGGCCGGAGGGTCACGAACACTGGGTGGGGGGGGGAGAGGACGGGGAAGCGCGCGAGGTGTCATAGTCTTATCATACTGAGGACGGGTCGGATATTGAGGTGGCACAGTGGAGTGGGAGGAGAGGGGGAGAGGGGGACACTACTGATAAAGGAGCACCAATTCACTGGGCTACAGGGCTGACGGGAGAGAAAAGGGATGGGGGAGGGGAGCAAGACTGGTTCTGAAGCGTGGAAAAGTTTGATGGGTTACATAAAAGATAGGGCAGGTGTGTGTGTGTGTGTGTGTGTGTGTGTGTGTGTGTGTGTGTGTGTGTGTGTGTGTGTGTGTGTGTGTGTATGTGTGTGTGTGTGTGTGTGTGTGTGTGTGTGTGTGTGTGTGTGTGTGTGTGTGTGTGTGTGCGTGTGTGCGTGCGTGTGTGTGTGTGTGTGAGAGAAACGATCCAGAAAAGTTTTCTTTGGTATGAAATTACATTGTTTTTTTTTCCTTTACCCGTGGCGCTGGTAGGCTTAATGGAGGCCTTAGATGGTCGGTCTCCGCCCGTTAGTAGCGCGGGTTAAATTTTTAAAGTAACACCTCGTTTCTTATTAAGAGGCTCATGCTGCCAGCGGAAGCTCCTCGAGCATATAGCTTTGCAGTCCCGTCGAGGATAGTGTTATGGCAGCATGTGGGTGATCTTAGGCCAGTCGGCGGTATTACCAAAGAATAAAGGCCAGCACTCGGGACTGAGTTAGTATGCCCGACCGCTAGCCACTAGGCCACCGCCTCCCCTACATAGATACATACGTACATACACACATACACCCATACAATTTTGAGCATACCTGTGGAAAGGTTATATAGGTAGTGGATGGAGCAGGTGTGTGTGTGTGTGTGTGTGTGTGTGTGTGTGTGTGTGTGTGTGTGTGTGTGTGTGTGTGTGTGTGTGTGTGTGTGTATGGCTCTAGCTGACACAAGTGGTCTTAAGTGTGAACATCTGCGTTGCATAACGTCTATGTGTCACTGTTAAGGAGGCTTCATCATCTAATTAGTAAATCATTCTGGCCTAACTGAGATAAACAGGACCAAAAAGCCTCGAACTCTCTTCTTTGGCCCTTGAAATAACTGAACTTTTTATCTAACAACTCTCTCTCTCTATATATATATATATATATATATATATATATATATATATATATATATATATATATATATATATATATATATATGCCCAGCTTTGACAGTTCGAAACCAAACTGTTAACCAAGGTTATTTAGGTTTAGGGAAAGTGTCTTACGTATGTCTAAACGCCAGACAATCAATTCCGTTATGCAATGAACACACAAGCACTTACAAGTAACAATCCCAGATACATCTCCGCTTCTGTGGGTCCAAAGGCAGAACTAGTGCGACACAAAAGAATGCAATTACGATTATGTAAGACAAGCCATAATAACCTGAAGAGTTGCATGTTAAAATGAATATCAAGAATGTTGGGTGTATCTCCAAGATGTCTAGGATTACGAACAGAGTATTCCTTACTTTGTAAATCTTCGAGGCTAGCACAGATAGTCATAAGGGTGTTCAGTAGGCTGGCCAGTAAAGGAAGATGACACCCAAGGCTTAAAATGATCTTTGAAAGAGAAAACGTGTTCAGATGTGCTCCACTATAGAAATCAATTATGACATGACACTGAGACTAGAAAACGGATAACACCGCTGACACACTTAAGTGGTGAAAGGAACACAAAGAAAGGATAACATTTGTCAGATTCGTGGAACGTGCAATGGGAGCAGTGCAAATATTGACAGGCAAAGCAAAACTTCAACAAAACTTCAAACAAAAATTAAACACATTAAAATCATATGTCAGCAGGCAGGACGAAGGAGAAGAAAGAATATCTTCGTGCGTGGCGTCCTAATAACTATTTTAGCATTAAAATATTTGCTACTCCCAGTACACCCTCCATTCCAGGATCGGTAGCCGTATCCGGCGTCCCGTGCCGCGAGTCTCAGGGGCTGCAGCGCCAAGAATTCTCATCGTTATTATTATTCTAAATTATGAATAGTTATGCTTCGTGTTATTATGTGGTCGATGCCGTCAAGAACACCCACCTCACACTTGTCTGTCATCCCTTCTTCTGTGTGTGTGTGTGTGTGTGTGTGTGTGTGTGTGTGTGTGTGTGTGTGTGTGTGTGTGTGTGTGTGTGTGTGTGTGTGTGTGTGTGTGTGAAACGATCCAGAAAAGTTTTCTTTGGTGTCAAATGCTCCCTATAACAGCAGCCAGAAAGTAAAACCCTCACC
>JAPQNM010000042.1:672736-692736 GCA_029783475.1 Metacarcinus magister | reverse complement strand
ACAATAAAATCAATGGAGATCCAATTCATATTTAATTGACATAAAAAATCAATAAAAGACAGCCGCTCTCTCCCCAGCGTACAGTACAGACAGGGCCGCGGTGTAGAGCTTAGTGAGTTGAGGGCCGAGTGGTGCTAGGATCGTGGTCTATGGGCTGCGAGTTCCATCCTGGATCACGGCAGCTTCTTGGTGAGAGGGGTTGCGGTCTCTCGTTAACTCTATCAGAACTATATGGTCGAAAGCTACCTAGTTCGGAGGGATTATTTAATCACCTTTAATTAAGTGAGTGACAGCTGATGAGTCGTCCAACATTAGGTACCGGTGACCGACCCTTTCTTCTTTGCCGAAGATTTAATACCATTTTTTTTTCCATTGACAGGACTTTTCTACCCGATTAGGAACACAATAACTATAAGTAACTATATGACGGATATTTGTTAATGAACACAGTGCGATGAATATTTAAGTTGTGTACAGGTGTGTGTGTGTGTGTGTGTGTGTGTGTGTGTGTGTGTGTGTGTGTGTGTGTGTGTGTGTGTGTGTGTGTGTGTGTGTGTGTGTGGGTGTGTTTACTTAGTTGCATTAGCCTTTTACAGTTGCAGTATACGGGCCTGAGCTATACTTGTGTGGTCCTGTCTCCATCTTTATATTTGTGCATTCTTTCATATGATGTAGGTACAGTCGCGCTA
The DNA here is from genome assembly GCA_029783475.1 of Metacarcinus magister. Lineage (NCBI taxonomy): Eukaryota > Metazoa > Arthropoda > Malacostraca > Decapoda > Cancridae > Metacarcinus > Metacarcinus magister. The sequence continues at coordinate 692,047 of JAPQNM010000042.1, read as the reverse complement.
AAAGGAGATATCGTCATTTACGTATATTTTCGTTCAAAAATTAGAATCTAGCAACCCTAACAAGTGGAATGAAATATCTTTATAACTTGTCATTAATGTCACTATTTTCGTGAATTATTACTGCAAGTGAGCTGAAAAATAAATTGAGATATAATTATATTTAGTTATTGAAAAACAACCATCTATCATGCTATTTCATTAAGACTTGTCGAATCATTTTGACATGGATGCCTCAAAAACTCCATTTCTACAACTATCTACTCGAGATAACCCTCCAGATAACTATCCCCTCTTCTTCAATGACATTCAACTTCCCCTCTCCTCCACATTAAACACACTCGGTTTATCCTTTACTAAAAATCTAAACTGGCAATTTCATATCTCTACTCTTGCTAAATCAGCTTCCAAGAAGTTAGGTGTCCTATGTCGTCTGCGTCCACTTTTTTCTCCCTCCCAGCTGCTTGCTCTGTACAGGAGCCTTATCCGCCCATGTATGAAGAATGGTTCTCATGTATGGGGGGATTTAACCGGGGCGCATATTCACGAATTGTAAGCGAGATCCCGTACCCGGCGCGAGAACGGCTGGCGCGCGGCAATAGGCGAGTCCAACATCTTTCCGCAAAGCCAAATTGCCAACTGGAGATCCCCTAATTTTCGCTCGGGGTGTGAACGAGCCTCAAAAATACGCACACTTCTATGGTGTTATACTTCTATTCAACACACTGTCATACCTTGCTATGTTCTTTATCATATTGGTTGGTGATTTCTTAACACATTTTAACTAGATTTCATCCGTATATTGATGCATTTTTTTTTAATATTGAATTTATTCGTGTTTTGCTTAAAGCCCAATTACAGTAATATACCAGCACGATATGTGGAAAAAGAAAGCTGGTTGCCTTCTTTGTGGGTTACTATATGATACAAGAAATATTGCAGCAGTATTTGTATTTTACAATATCAGATAAATAATACATTTCGTGTTGAGGCCACCCCGCTGCCAGACGAAAGACTATGGTGGTGCTGTAAACTATAAACATTGATGTAAAACTTGCTCATGTCCATTGTCGATGTCTTATGGGCCGCATAGATGTTAGTAGAGGCTAATCTTGGGCTATTCCTACGAATGTTATCGTACTTGTCCTTGGACGGAGCGTGTTTACACTTTCGTTACATTGTGAAAAATTAGGGGATCTCGAGTTAGCAATTTGGATTCCCGGCGGTATGTTGGAGTCGCCTATTTAAGGAGTAACTAACTAGGCTAAACATATGTCATCTCTCTCTCTCTCTCTCTCTCTCTCTCTCTCTCTCTCTCTCTCTCTCTCTCTCTCTCTCTCTCTCTCTCTCTCTCTCTCTCTCTCTCACTATTTTTGATGTTTTGTTTTTTTGTGTTTTTAACCTAACCTAACCTAAACCTAAACCTACACACACACAGATTAGGTTTAGGTTAGGGGAAAAAACCCACATCACAACAGTTATAAAGAGAGAGAGAGAGAGAGAGAGAGAGAGAGAGAGAGAGTGAGAGAGAGAGAGAGAGAGAGAGAGAGAGAGAGAGAGAGAGAGAGAGAGAGAGATGACATATGTTTAGCCTAGTAAATAAAATTTGGTTAGTTACTCCTTAAATTGCCGCACGCCAGCCGTTCTCGCGCCGGGTACGAGATCTCGCTTACAATTCGTGAATATGCAACCGGGGCCTCCCAAATATACCTGAGACTCCATCTCCCCTGTTGCAAGCAAAGCTCACCCATCACGCGCCAGTTTGCAGTAGTTTTACTTTATCGGCCATTTTAACCACCTAATATTTTATATCAGTACTTGTTACACACCATAAGGATCGGAAAAGTGTGCACATTTTGAATCAGTGATTGAAAATTAAATGCAAGTAAAACTAAGGGAGTTACAGTGAGTTTAAGTATAAAAAAAATAAATAAATAAAAAAAAAAAAAGTGACAAAAAAATGTTTATGCACTATTTCATTTTCCTTCAATTATCTTATATTAGGTGTAAACTTACTGTAATTAATTTATGCTCATGATATTCATCAATGTATCACGAACACGATGGTAGGCTCAGTTTTTCTTAATATTGTCTGGTAGCTTGGTAATATCGGGTAAGAGTACAACATTTCAATGCATTGAAAACGTGAAATTCCACCTACCTTTTAAACGTCGACTTCTTGAGACCCAGGCCAGTATATTTCGGAGGCTCCGCACTAGATACTTTTCAGAAAAGGTTAAATATTTCAATGGATGAAGAAAGCCTTTTGCTTTTTTCTTATGTTCTTATGATTCATGTCTGGAGATTTTAAGCTAACAATTAGAGAAATTAAGTAGAGTTAGGTTAGGTTAGATTTTTCGAAAATTTTTAGTTTAGATTGAATATCATAATCATTAATAGATGATTTAATTCAATACAACATAATATATTGTTATATATAATAATAGTTATATATATATATATATATATATATATATATATATATATATATATATATACATACATACATACATACATACATACATACATATATATATATATATATATATATATATATATATATATATATATATTAACTTAATTATAACTTATTTACAACTTAAATTCTTGTTTTGTGTGTCAGTAAAAATTACCATTAATTTTCCTTTACGGTAAAAAATTGTCAGTGTGAAGAGGAATAGGAGGAGGAGGAAGAGGAAGAAGAGGAGGAGAAGGAGGAGAAAGAGGAGGAGGAAAAGAAGGAAGAAGAGGAGGAGGAGGAGGAGGTAGAAAAGGCGGAGGAGGAGGAGGGGGAGGTGGAAGAGGCGGAGGAGGAGGAGGGGGAGGTAGAAGAGGCGGAGGAGGAGGAAGTAAAAGAGGAGGAGGAGGTAAAAGAGGAGGAAGAGGAGGAGGAAGAGGAGGAGGTAGAAGAGTAGGAGGATGAGGAGGTAGAAGAGTAGGTAGAGGAGAAGGAGGAGGAAGAGGAGGAGGAGGAGGAGGAGGAGGAGGAGGAGGAGGAGGAGGAGGAGGAGGAGGAGGAGGAGGAGGAAGAGGAAGAAGAAGAGGAGGAGGAGGAGGAGGAGGTAGAAGAGAAGGAAGAGGAGGAGGAAGAGGAGGTAGAAGAGGAGGTAGAAGAAGAAGAGGAGGAGGAGGAGGAGGAGGAGGAGGAGGAGGAGGAGGAGGAGGAGGACGAGGAGGAGGAGGAGGAGGAGGAGGAGGAGGAGGAGGAGGAGGAGGAGGAGGAGGAAGAAGAGAAAGAAGAGGAGGAGGAGGAGGAGTTTAAGAGTTTTACGTAAACTTCACCTACTATTGACTTTGTCACAACGTCCATTTGATGTTGTAAAGATGTTGAATGTTAGTATATTTTAAGTAGTGTTAAAATGTTGTCTAGACGTTAGAATGACCACACAGATTTACGTAATATAGACGTTACATTTTACGTAATAACTACAAAACTTTTACGTTGCGTCAACGTTTTTTAAACGTAATTTTCCTGGTTGGTAGTAAACGACAAACTATCATGGAAACAGGAGTAATCTACAGCTATTGTTACCCTAAAAAAAAATAATAATAAAGTTACGCAGGAATGAAATACTCGATTTGGTGAGCTGATAAGTGCTCAAGTTTTTTTCTTAAACGATTAAATGGCGTTAATTTCAACTATTTGTGCTGGTAGATAAATCCAAATATTCACGATTCTATCAAAAAAATAAAGTGTTTCGCTTCGTTTGATCTAAAACGCTTACTTGAAGCCATTGCTACGAGTGGTGCTTGTGAGATTTTTATTACAGTCATTTATGTTAATATTATCAAAGCCGTGGCAAATTTTAAATACCTCAATTAAGAGCCCTCGTAGCCTACGTTTGGATAAACTGAATAAATTCAGCTCCTTAAGTCGTTCTTCGTAAGGTTTGTTTCGCAATCTAGAGATAATTTTATTAACTTTTCTTTGTATTCTCTCCAGTTTACCAAGATCTTATTTATAGTATGGTGACCAGAACTTAATATTATATTATATTAGGAATAGTGTAAGGAGTGGCAATTTTTCCAGTTTTTTCTTTTCTTTCTATATCATTAACCGTTGGCACCAGTAGGCATATGGAGGCACAGATGGACTTGCCTCGCCTGTTATTTGGTGTAGATTTTAGAATTTTTAGTGACGCCTCGAATGATTAAGTTCTCTCTTAAATACGTTGAGAACGTGTGAGGCTTATTACTGCTACAGCCTCAGATGCATATTAACGTTGTAAGTCCCGTCTGAGGACAGTATGGCAGCAATTTGGGTAGTCTTTGGCCACTCGGCGGTGATATCAAATATTGAAAAGTGGTCAGCGGATATCGGGGATTCGAACCCGGGACCCTAGGCTCCCATGCCCGAACGCTAACCACTGCACCACCGCCATGCGACTCTTTAACTTTTTAGTAATCGTTTATGGAGGACTTTGTCAAACGCTTTTTGAAAGTCAATCTACCGCTTTTGTCTCGTCATAAATGTTGAATACGTGGTTATAAAAAATAAGGAGTTCGTTAAGCAAGAGCATTTATTACGAAAGCCATGTTGAGTATTTTTAATCATGATATTTTCTTCTAGGAAACTCTCTAGTTTAGCACATATATAATCCTATAAATCTTAACATAGATTCCTGGTGGGGTATAATCCAGTATTCCCATGGGTCCAACGCTGCCATGTCTACGTGAACTAGCCAGTTAGAACTGGATGTACATAAGTAAAAGGCATATAAAATGCTTTAACGAAAATCCATGCATCATCAAATAAAAAAAATTCTTGTATAAAAGAAAAGTTACCGTTCTACACTTACGATATTCATATGACAATAACGAAGCGCGGCATACATATTTTACAGTGTGCTTGGAAAACGTTATCACTTTTATCAACTTTCACCGTAGTACTTAGTAAGGTAAATGCTGCAATAACTGTGTTCTAAATACAATATGAAAGAATATAGCAATAAAATGAGGTATTTTGTTAAAGCATTTAATATGCCTTTTACTTATGTACATCCAGTTCTAACTGGCTAGTTCACATAGACATGGCAGCGTTGGACCCATGGGAATACTGGATTCTGCCCCACCAGGAATCTATGTTAAGATTTGTAGGACTATAGTTTCCATTAACTTACCAACAACTGATGTGAGGCTGATTGATCTGTGTTTAACCGGTAGTTTTATCTACCTTCTTTTATATAGGAGTAACAATTGCCAATTTCCAAATGTTGATAACTCTTTCACTGAATAGTATTGGGCAGGAATCTTTACTTGCAGGACCAGACGGATACAGGTTTTTATGCGTAGAATAAACACTGATATGCATCCTCGTCGACTTTATTTCTCCTCTCTTCATTTTCTGTAGACGAGGGATGACTTCAATGTACTGACTTTAAGGTATAAATCTAGTGAAAGGCATAACCTCATATGAATAGCGTGCACTGAACACCTCATGGTCATCCCTTTCACATTCGCTCGAAGAATAACGGAAACTAACTATAACTAGTGAAAAAAGAACTCATCCACTACTGACCAAGTTCCGCAGAGAGAGAGAGAGAGAGAGAGAGAGAGAGAGAGAGAGAGAGAGAGAGAGAGAGAGAGAGAGAGAGAGAGAGAGAGAGAGAGAGAGAGAGAGAGAGAGAGAGAAGAAGGAGAAGGAGAAGGAGAAGGAGAAAAGGAGAAGGAGAGAAAGAGAAAGAAAGAGAGAGAGAGAGAGAGAGGAAATAGGGTTATTTATCTTCCTTAGTTGACGATGTATATATATATAAATATATATATATATATATATATATATATATATATATATATATATATATATATATATATATGACATTTTAAAGCAAGACCACCACATCAGTTGTGTTCCAGTGATTAGTGCGATGTAACACTCCTTACTCACCGCCCTCACTCATCCCAGGTGAGCGTGCTCCCCTCACCTCACCTTCCTTATTATGATATTCAATACTACAATACAGAATGATGATGTTCTACAAAATATTTCAAAAACTGAACAATGACCCACACTTTTTCCCTCGTAATATCTACATCAACAAAATACAACGTGCAAACACGTGCTCGAGTAAGGCAGGGCATGTATGTGTGTGTGACAAGAGCCACACACGGGTGCACATACTCACCTCCACACGGTGCAGTAAGTCTCGTTGAGCGTGGGCCGATCTGCCAGCCACTAGGGGACCCTTACCGCGTTATAACATCATCTCCTCTTTTCAGAGTTCTACGGTAAATACCATTGTTTCAAATGCCAGCAGCGTTGAGTGTTATAACAGTGGTGGCGTGTTCCAAGGAGTGTGTGAAACCTGATGACGAGAAGAGAGTTCCGAGTCGTTGTATCGGGGTGCATCAGCCGCCCTGCACCTTCACTTAACATTGACCACAGCTCGATTCCATGGCATCACTTTATTTTGTCTGTGTACTTTCATTTACTTCAATCAAACTTGGGCACAAAGTGTCAGGGATATATATTTTTTTTTTCCCAAAGACAAGGTGTCCGGTTGACCTCGCGGGTCAAGAAAGATTCGGCAGGTCTGGCAGAGGCTCCACCACCTCTACACACACCTTTACTGCTTATATTATCTTTTGTTTGTCATCTTACCACTTCAGTCACAGAGTGAATCCAAATTCAGAACCACTTCACAGCAGCACCAACCATGTCCAGTCTAACCTGCACCTGTGATCAACCGATACTAGTAATTTAGTGTTAACTAGTTGTCCCTCTCAGTATCACATGCCTCGTTTGTTGGAACGAAATCTGATACATATTGCACGCGACAATGTACGAGAGGTGGTCATGAACCAACAGCAAGAGCTGCGGTACCCTATCACTCCGCCGTTCCTCGTATCACTAGAATGTTTTGGTTGGCGGGGACAGCGCCAGATGACTCTACCAGCCATCAGCTGGCAGCCCAAGGAAGGTGCCACTTCGCCTTTTGCTGCCGCTAAGCTCATCTCCAGCTACAAGGGAAGCTATCTTAATGATAGCATAACCATGTGGAAATACATGTCGTAACTAGGAAAGATGTTTTACTTCTTCTACTATAAAGCACACATGTGTTGCTGCTGAACCACTAATATCATTAATACCTAATGACTTACAACTGAGTAAGAACACACACATACACTTTACACCTGTATTTCTAATACGTTTAATTTTGTAATTGTAACCATTGGTGTGGCTTTCCCTTCTAAGAGCCAGCTTGAACAATACCTCGTAGCGCAGGCCATTTGACGTGGTGGAGGTTAGAGAAACAACAGAAATGTGCTCATTTTCAATAACTTCATCTGACTCATGACATTCATGGAAATAATATATTGAATTCTTGTTCTAAGGCTGTGTAGCACGAACCACAACGGCAGTCCAAACGCACCCAATCCCCTCACTGAAGGTGTCTGAGTCGGAATAATTCACCCCCGTCTCACATAGTCTGTGTTGCAACCAAATATATAATTCTTGGTTGCAATCTAGAAAAGTATGAATTTCATCTCCTATTTTCCTTTTTCATTGCAAACACTCACCAGCGCATAATAATGATATACCATTTACCAGAGTATAGGAATCATACTAGTATAGTAGTAGTAGTAGTAGTAGTAGTAGTAGTAGTAGTAGTAGTAGTAGTAGTAGTAATAATAGTAATAATAATAAAAATAATAATGATAATATTAATAATAATGATAATAACAGTAATGATGATGATGATAATAATAATAATAATAATAATAATAATAATAATAATAATAAAAATAATGATAATGATAATGAATTATAATAATAATAATGATAATAATAATATTAGTAATAATAACAATAATAATGAGTGATAATGATGATAATAATAATAATTATAATAATAATAATAATAATAATAATAATAATGATAATAATAATGATAACAATTAAGCTATTTAACTCAATACAATTACATTTCAACTTTACACAGATAAAGCATTTTCTTCCTTTGTCATCCTTTCACTTATCAACTCCAGAAATTCATATTAATGTAGGAATAAATAAAGCCGCTTTAATTATTTTTCCCTTCCCCCAAACCGTATTTGTCGATTCAACAAAATATTCTTGAGATATTAACCAGAATCAAATGGGAAAGCTTAGAAGGAATGTGGGTTCATTTGAGAACAAGGAGGATGGTAATTGAGTATTTATAAATTTGTTAAGTGGGAACTTTTCTTAAACCTTTGAATCTGTCCTTAACAAGAAGATAATGAGGCATCTATCAGCTCACAACCTTCTCTCTGATTGCCAGTATGGTTTCCATAAAGGCCGATCTACTGGTGATCTTCTTGCTTTCCTAACTGAATCTTGGTCATCCTCTTTTAGGGACTTCGGTGAAACCTTTGCTGTCGGCCTTGACATATCGAAAGCCTTCGATAGAGTCTAGCATAAATCTTTAATTTCTAAACTACCCTCCTACGGATTCTATCCTTCTCTCTGTACCTTCATCTCTAGTTTCCTTTCCGATCGGTCTATTGCTGCTGTAGTGGACGGTCATTGTTCTTCTCCTAAAACTATCAACAGTGGTGTTCCTCAGGGTTCTGTCCTATCACCCACTCTCTTTCTATTATTCATCAATGATCTCCTAAATCTGACTCAATGCCCTATCCACTCCTATGCTGATGACACCATCTTGCATTTTTCAACGTCGTACAACAGACGCCCAACCCAACAAGAATTAAATGACTCAAGGCGAGATGCTATAGGACGCTTAACTTCTGATCTTTCACTTGTTTCTGATTGGGGCAGAGAAAACCTAGTTTTGTTCAATGCCTCAAAAACTCAATTTCTACAACTATCTACTCGACATAACCTTCCAGATAACTATCCCCTCTTCTTCAATGACACTCAACTTCCCCTCTCCACCACATTAAACACACTCGGTCTATCCTTTGCTAAAAATCTAAACTGGCAATTTCATATCTCTACTCTTGCTAAATCAGCTTCCAAGAAGTTAGGTGTCCTATGGCGTCTGCGTCCATTTTTCTCTCCCTCTCAGCTGCTTGCTCTGTACAGGGGCCTTATCCGCCCATGTATGGAGTATGGCTCACATGTCTGGGGGGGCTCAACTCACACAGCTCTTTTAAACAGGGTGGAGTCTAAGCTTTTCGTCTCATCAACTCTCCTCCTCTAACTGACTTTCTTGATTCTTTAAGTCACAGCCGCAATGTTGCATCTTTATCTATCTTTTACCGCTATTTTCATGCTGACTGCTCTTCTGAACTTGCTAACTGCATGCCTCCCCCCCTCCCGCGGCCTCGCTGCACAAGACTTTCTACTTCTTCTCATCCTTATTCTGTCCATCTTCCTAATGCAAGAGTTAACCAGTATCTTCACTCTTTCATCACTTACACTGGTAAACTCTGGAACTCTCTTCCTTTGTCTGTTTTTCCACCTGCCTATGACTTGAACTCTTTCAAGAGAGGAGTGTCAAGACACCTCTAATGTTAACTGGATCTCCACCCCTTGCTTCTATTCTCCTACTGTCCTCTTTACAGGGTCTGGCGACAAGCGGGATTTTTTTTTTACTTATTTCTGTTTTCCCTTAGTCATTACCCTTTTAATAAAAAAAAATAAAACCAGACACTTTAACAGGAGTTTGTGTATTTTCCTAGTTGTAGTAGTATACAGGACCTGAGCTACACGTGTGGTCCTGTCTCTGTATCTATATTTGAACAGTTTTTCCTTTAGTTTTTGTGTTTATACATGTGTGTATTTTAATTTTACTCTTTTACATTAAAAGGATACTGACCAAGGACAAACAATAATAGGTAAAAAAAAAATCCCCCTTGTCGCCAAACCATGTAAAGAGGACAGTAGGAGAAATAGAGGCAGGGACTGGAGGTCCAGTTTAGTATGAAAGATGCCTTGACACTCCTCTTTTGAAAGAGTATATACATGTGTGTGTGTGTGTGTGTGTGTGTCTATATATATATATATATATATATATATATATATATATATATATATATATATATATATATATGTATGTATATACATGTGCGTGTGTGTTTGTTTGTGTGTGTGTGTGTGTGTGTGTGTGTGTGTGTGTGTGTGTGTGTGTGTGTGTGTGTGAGTGTGTGTGTGTGTGATTTTTTTTTCTATGTCCTTAAAGTCACAACCACGAGGCAAGTAAGTGAATTAAGTGAAGTGGAGAGTTGCTGCATGTTCAGATGAACACACACACACACACACACACACACACACATACACATACATGCCTTTCTGGTCTGTCTCTGTGTGTTAGAACACTCACCTTATCCAGCATCATTCACAAACAAATTTCACTTTCACCCGTGACAGAAGGGATAAGATGGAAGTAAGAAAGAATAGACATATGAAACGAGGGAAAATAATGCTAGAAAAAAGAAAAAGGCCAAGAGAAAATCGGTTGGAACAGGGACTGAAGTCCAAGGTATCACTGCATCGGGCCATAATCTCTGGTCCTGAAGCCCCTCCACAGTGACAATGGGATTGTCACTGTGGAGGGAGATGAGATCCACTACGCAGCCAGTACACCGTAATCTTGGGAGTCCTAAACCAGCGCTTAATGCACAGGGCATTCACGGAACTGACAATGGTTCATGGGCTCACCAAGCACGTCAACTTTGCCACACACACACAAGAAGCTTCACTGGATCCTGTCCTCACTGACCTCCTTGGTGGCCCCATGCAATGCTACCAGCTGAACAGAGTCATCAGCTCTGATCATAATGCTGTCCTCTATGAATTGGGCGTAAACCCTGCTTGTGAGGAAGGGAGCCAACGTAGTACCATCTGGCTCTGGGAGCGAGCAGAGAAGGATGGATTAGCAATCCATTTACCGGTCCTTGTGGATTTACCTTGGTGCTCACATACTCTGTAAAGCAACCAACGTGAGGTCGAGCCCACGTATCTAGCATTGCAGCTAATGTGGTATACCTATTCACTTGTTCTAGCTGCATTAGAGACCACTCTCACCACAATGACCACCCTTTCTCTCTCACAGACTTCGAGGTACTAACCTCTTACAATAACTCCATTGACCTCCTCACCGCTGAATCACTTCTCATCTGCAAACTCAAACCTTGTCTCAATGGTTCGAGTTCTGCTTCCCAACTCTTCACACAATAATTTTAACTAGGTACAATTGTTCTCCCTTTCCATATAATTTTACATTAACATCCCTTTAAATTCATCATACTCATTTTAGATTTGGTAGTTGCATTTTCTCATAACACTCGAACAATTAGTTTAGTAGATAGGTCCGTTTTTATATCCATAAGGTTTTTTAATGTCTTATATCTTTCATATTTTCTTAATTTGTTTTAGATTTATTTCTTAAGATATTTGATCTTCATTTTAGATCCACTGACAATAAAGATGTTCGTCACAGCATTGGTGCTATTATTCATCATTAAGCTATATATATATATATATATATATATATATATATATATATATATATATATATATATATATATATATATATATATATATATATATATATAAGGTGTAGTAGTTTTAAAATAGGTTATCTTTGGCTATACATAAATCCCCCTCATACAAACATAATACATAATGTGTAATGACCATCCTGTTTGAATAAAAACATAAATTCATCTAAAAGGAAGAGGGAAACCATGTAGTGGTGGGTAGTGAAGACTGATTAACTTAACTTAGGTTTTGTCATTTAATGCCAAGGTTATGACTGAAATGGTCAAATGTTGTGTATGTATTATTTTATACAACTCAAGTACTCCAACAACTATTAAAACCCTGGCTTTTCCCTTAGACCAGTTTCTCCGTGCTTCAATATATGAAGAATTATAATTTTTCATGTTCTGTTATTCTATGGTTAGGGATACAGAACCTTATTGTTGCAGGAACAACACTATATATTTTTCATTAGTGTACCAGAATAGAACATTTTTACATATCATTCATACTTGCATTTGTATATATTTTAACAAAACTTTCATTAGATACTCAATAGTTTTAGATTTATGATACAGAAGCAATGTATTATTTGATCTCACTTGTTATGAAAGCACAAATCTATTATTGTTGAAGTAGTTTCCTTGAGTAGAATGCCTTGATGACTGGTCGAGTTAACTCTCTATTAAGACAACCAATGAGCTGGAGTCCCTTGCAGTCTGTAGTGGAATTGGTCTTTGGTTCCAACTTTTACTTAAAGTGAAGACTTTCAATGGAAGTGAATGAAATTTGGCATTTATATTTTACTGAGTAGGAATTTATATCAATCAAGATGAATTTAAATCACTCAAAAAATCTGCTTTCCTGTAGTACTTTATGGAGCTTTACTTGCACTGCACTCAAACCAAACGAATGTCAAAGTGAATTACAGGAAATGTATGATTTCAAGCTAGGCATCTTGCTCCTCAATTAAAAAAAGTTCAGTCTGTATTGATGATTTTTTTTCTTCTTATTTTATATATGTACCTTTTCAAGGCTCACATTACCTTCTCAGTGTTACACTTATAATCTAAATGAATATTTAGTGAATGAGTAACACACCAATTACCTGCAAGCAGACAAAATGTTTCCAGCTCTGATGCACTGAACAATGTTTTCCTTGTATTAATGTCTGATAATTCTTAACCCTTTGTTTTTATATCAACTATATGCCACATTAATTTAATCTGCAGGTGACTTCATCCTCGGTTTTAATATATATGACTAATCTTAGATGGAGTTTAGGATGTCATCCCAAGGAGCTGAAACACTCGACTTTCTTAAACATTTACTGTCCTGTACTTATATAAAATTATATATATATATTTATATTTCGTAAAATCTATGTACATCCTATTGTCACATTTAATAGTATATTAGATCCTAAAAATTTTCTTAATAATTACATGGAAGCAAGTGGAAATAGCACTTTTGAAAGTCACTCATCTATCATAGTTAAATTTGTCATAGAGCTATTTCTTACATATACATTACAAATTTCCCCATACAAACAATTGTCTGATGGGTGGTACTAATAAAACAAAATGTGCACAAAAAATAGTGGTTTTGCTATCTTTACAAGTGATTAGTACAAGTAATCAAAATTTGCATAACATGTAGTACTTGCAGCTCTAGTAAGCACTAAAACCAACTTCCTGATCAAGTGCTTCAATAACAATGGTCTGGCTCACATATATTGCAAAGAGCAAAAACTCCCATCACAACTTATACTAGCTATAGCTAGTTATGTGAATTAGTCATTGATTACATTTGGCCTTCAACTCTGTCTACCAGAAGCCATTAGACAATGCTAGCAAACATACCCTTTGCTCCAAGCAATGATAAATTAGCAGTACAATAGATTATGCAATTAGGTAATAGTTTGACATGCTTGTGAATAAAATGTGTTGTCAAATTTTATTAAGTATACCAGTTTGTAATGCTAAAAGTTTGCTCTAGTTATAATTTACACACACACACACACACACACACACACACACACACACACACACGGGTGTATTCTTCCACTGGACAGTCATGAGATATAGCTTACACCCAATAAAAGCCTTTGTAACATGCACACAGAGAGGCTTTTATAAACTTGTGTGTTTCATGATAGGTCAAGTAGAATCAATACAACAAATAATCAACACAATATAAAAAATGGGGAAATGTGAATATGATTTATCATTAACAGACAGCATAATTCCTTCCTTGAGCTAAGCAAATCCTCTTGTAGTCCTTGTGACATCTAACAAGCTCAGATATAATCAATACAAATATCCTATAAACTCTTGTGATCATCAGTAATCACTTCTGTGAATTACTTAAACCAAGCTTACAACTAAGTATCACATGGTTTCCATAAGGATATCTGACAACACAATGAGATCTAAATACAAATCAGAACAATGAAAATACTGCATACACACAATCACCTGTTTATGGTTTACATTCAAAGCACATACTTGTGACCATGAATCCCATGCAAATACTTACATTTTTATTTCAAGTGATAAAAATCCCATAAGCTATATACATTGGACAAAAAACAAAAAAAAATCAGTACCTAAGGATTTAAGGATAAAAAATTATAAAAAACCTTTATACCCACATTTTAGTATGTTTGGTACAGGCAGTTGCAGACATTAAAGTAATATGTTGTGTGTAAAAATCATCAAACTGGAAAAAAAGATAAACATATACATCAATAAAATGAATTAATTAATGTAATAAGAAATAAACAAATAACCCTGTAGAAGTTGGTCCTGTTTTGGTTTCTTTGGTTTTTAGCTACTAGAACTCAGGCCCTAATTTTATGATAATTCACATAAATCATAATAGCAAACTACTTAGAAGTTATGTACAAAGCTGTACTTTTTGGTGAAGCAGTCGGTTGATTGGATATGATGCTATGGCTACTCCACAATAAAACTTAATTACAACTGGTCTATGTGAAGTTGAATAAGATTTCAATACCATGAGCAGCAATGCCAATTCTCAGTATGTGCAAGGTGTAGAATCTACGAGTATCTATCTCTTCATAAATTCAAAGCTACAACTTTCTAAACCAGGCAACATAAATATTCATTTATGATTTAGATGCTTTGTCATTTAGTTGTCTGCTGCTGCAAAAAAAGCCTAGTTCTAATGTAGTCTCTTCTTCACTGCACTGAGTTGTGACTTGTAAATGCTGAAGCTTGTCATTCATTAGGGTGCAGACACAAACAAAACAGGTTAGGCTCCTTTCACACGTGTCAATTTTTCGCCGTGAACCGTCCACGGCCCAACGCCGTGCATTCCAGAGAACATACCGTCCACACAATAACACGATCATGTGCCGTACCTTCAGTTGGCTCTAGTTTTTCAACATGGACACACAAGACCACTTGCTCTTCCTTTATTACTTATATTCAAAAAGAAAGAAAACAACGTTCACATGGCAGGGAATGGGTGCATAGTATTAATGTTGCCAGACCTGTTGTGGAAGCTTTGTTACTCTGTATCAGATCACAAGTGACGGAAAAAAGTCTTTCTAGGCTTTTGTCCCAGAGAACCAGCCGGTCCTGAACCACACTAATTAATAATTCAACGCCTATATCAACTTCCTCCATTGTCACTGGTGAGCAGGACTGTGCAGATTGGAGGTCAGGAGGTAAGTGAAATTACGTTGCCGTCGAGTTGAGATGGCGAAAGGTCGACAAGTGTGAACACATCCATAGCGTGTCATTTAAATTGAGGACACATGGAATAGGAGAGTATCTATGCGCGTGGATTGAAGACTGGCTCTCAGACCGACAACAACGAGTTGTTCTGAATGGCGAAGTATCGGATTGGCAAAACGTAATTAGTGGTGTGCCTCAAGGGTCGGTCCTGGGACCCACGCTCTTCATCATATATGTAAATGATTTAGAAGGCAATCTTTTGTCAAAAGTAGCAAAATTCGCAAACAATACAAAACTTGGCAGTAAAGTAATATGCACTGAAGACTGTGATAGAATTCAGGACGATCTAAACAAACTAATCGATTGGAGTGAGAAATGGTTAATGTCCTTTAATATTGGCGATAAAAAAACAAATTTTAAATACAAAATGCGTGATCAGGAGCTCGATAAATTCAAACAAGAAAAGGATCTTGGTGTAATCATTAACTGTAATCTAAAAGTGAGTGATCAGTGCATAGCTGCCAGTAAGAAAGCAAATATGGTGCTGGAGCTAATTTCAAGAAATTTTGATCACAAAGCACCAGAAATAATGAAAAAGCTCTATATGGCATTTGTAAGGCCACACCTTGAATATGAGATACAATTCTGGTCACCAAACTACATTAAAGACCAAAACTTGCTGGAAAGAGTACAGAGACGAGCGACAAAACTTATTCCTACATTGCGTAATTTATCATATGAGGAACGATTAAAACAGTTATACATGTTCACTCTCCATAAGTGAAGAATTAGGGGAGATATGATTGAAGTCTTTAAAATTTTAGATAAATTTGACAAAATCAATCCAGAAGTACTTTTTGAGATGAATAATGCGTCAGTAATGAGAGGTAACGGTATGAAATTAAAAGTACAAAAATTTAACACAATTGCTCGTAAGTCATACTTCAATGTTAGAGTTGTTGACCATTGGAATAGACTCCCAGCATCAGTAGTTAGTTCTAAAACTATAGACATTTTCAAATCCAGATTAGACAAACATTTCCGAGAAACAGGTTTACTTTAAAAAAAAGTTGTTAAGGGATTCATGGTGTAAAGTAACTCAGACTGGTGGGTGACTGCAGCTGTTGGTTATCAGGGTACTGATGCATCCACCTGTGATCCGACGTAAACGAGAATCAAATCTCTACCTGAACAACAGTTGCAATATAAGTCCTTCTGGTCTGTGTCTACTTCACTGGTTCCCATTTGATATGAGCATAAAATTTAGAGTAAACAATGCGAGCATCTATGAAACTTATATCCTTGTGTCCCTATATCTCAGATTAGAAGTGTAATGGCAGAAATTGATTCAACATAAATGTTATTCCCCATCCAGGATGTACCATCATTAGTGGTAGTCTAGTCTAGTCTAGTATAGTATAGTATCCTCCTCTATTTTCATTCTTTACTATAAAATGTCCATGGCCTTGTTTTCTACAAGGTCATGGTGTTCCCTTCTATCTGTTTTTCCTGCCGGCATGTTGCCGGAGGGAGAGGAGGGTGGGGAGAGCCTTGTTCTGTTCTATCCTGTTCTCAAACTCTTAGTGTATTTGTAGTAGATATGTAGTGCAGCAGATACCCCAGTTATAGACCAGTAGGTATTCTGGTGTCTGTTCTTCTCATGTATTCTCATGTACATTTCACGCCTTCCACAGCATTTCGTTGAACCGGCATGAAATGGGCGCCGTGGTGACAACAGCGGTCGTGAACGGCAGGATGCTGTTCATGACCATGGTCGTGACATGTGGAAGTGTCCATAGACACCCATGGTTATTTGATAGCACGACGTCGTGTTGTGGATGGCGCACGGCGAGAAATTGATATGTGTGAAAGGAGCCTTACTAGGGCGCTGAAGGTGGTCACAAAGGAAGCAGGTAACTAACTCCAACCTGCGTGGTGAAGGACAAGAAAACGGATTTATCTATCATTTGTGATGATAATGATACTGACATTGATAAAAGTAATAATAATATATATATATATTTTTTCTTTTTTGTCTTGAACCTGTGGTGCTGATAGGCTTAATGAAGGCACCTGTTAGTAGCCCAGGTTAGATTTTTAAAAATTGACCCGTTTCTTATTGAGAGGCATATGCTGCCAACGGCAGCTCCTTGATGCATTTTACATTGCAGTCCCGTCGAGGATAATGTTATGGCAGCATGTGGGTGATCTTTAGCCACTCGGCAGTTTTTCCAAAAAAAAGTGGCCAGCTTGTTGGGGGATTCAAACTTGGGACTCAATTGGTATGCCCCCCACGCTAGCCATTAGGCCACCACCTATATATATATATATATATATATATATATATATATATATAATATATATTATATATATATATATATATATATATATATATATATACACACATATACCAGGCTGTTATCCCAAGACAATGCATGCCAGGGTTCATGGAGACATTACTCTCCTCTTCTCCTCTACACCTTGTCTGTTAATAAGAGAGTATACAGAGGCAGGGCTTCCCACTCTTCACTCCATCCGTTTTGTCGCCTTTAACAAACTGCAGGGATTACGGTGATAGAATTCTTGTAGCTCCGACCACAGGGTTAATAATAATAGTTTATTGTTATCATTATTATAATTATAATTACCATTAGTAGTAGTAGTAGTATTATCACTACTATTATTATTATCATTATTATTATTATTATTGTTATAGTATTACCATGAAAAAAATTTACTACTACTGTAGATTTATAATTTGTATTAAAACTATTATTCTACATAGGTATTGTAGATGTGTAGGATAATCATTTTAATATTCCAAAGAGGAGTGGGTGCATGAGTATGAACAGAGACGAGGAAGAAGAAATATAGGTACGTATTTGGAGGGGACCAAATGATTGCAACTTGATATGGAAACAAGTTCTTGTATGCAGCCTCTAAATGCTGTCTGCTCCAACCTGATCAAGCACACTTCTTCTATGCACACCTACATCTGTTTATATGGTTTATTTTTTAGTGCGGGTTGATGCCAGTAGCCCGCGTGGGTAAACCTGTTATTTGTGCATGCACCCTTAAGTCTTAGCACATCCTCAGTTTGAAATGACTAGGCAAGCAAAAATTTACCAGAATTTGTTCATATCTATATCACACAACAGTATTAAAAAAACATAATCTTTTACAAGTAAAGATTAAAAGGACGATAAAGAAATATGTATAAGATACTAAAAGCAGCAAACATTACACTAAGATAGGTTTGGGCAATGCATAAAATCATAGTAATCTTATTCACGGTATGGCAGAGAGTGAATCAAGTTGAAACTGAAAATTATACTTTGGGAAACAGAATATTAAACCTTGTATTACCTGACTTTGGATATAAGTATGTATATGACAAGAGATGACTTTAAAGAGTGTTGTCAAAATGCTACAGTACAACTGACTAGTCCACAATCATCAATGCAATGGTTTATTAACAACTGCTGCTGGTTTGTGAGTCGTCAATCAATAAAAACTTGGAATCTCTCCTATTATGTCATCTACGTACAATCTTTACCTAATGCTGCCTCACCTCCAAAGATCAATAACTGGTTGTATAGATTTATTTTCGAAAATGCCATCATTCATAATAGCACAATATAAAAAAGGAATCCAGATATCCAGTCAAAATAAAAGCATCAAGAGAATCCATTTACAGCTGCTACAAAGCTACTTATTATCCTTGCACCTTTGAGTGTCCAACATCATGGTTTATTCTCAAATGAAGTCATTTATCCAAAAAGTTCTTGATGATCGAAGGAGAATATCAAACACACAAAAGTATCTCTCCACCCCTGGATGGGTACTAGAAGATGAACAAAGAATGGCCAATCAAAAGACCTATTGTTACTCTTGAAGAAAAACACACAATATTTGATGTTAAGGGAAATGGGAGACACATAACCTAATAATGACAAGAACATTTCACACTGGATTATCACTCTTATATACTTTAATGTCTCAGTTCTGAAATTAAATCTTTAAAAAGCTTCCAAAATATTCAAGGTCACATTACCATAAATTCATCTCACACGACACATACGAAGCATAAAACTGCCACATGGTTAGAGGAAAGTGAAATAATACACTCACTCACCAACAATAAAATCACAATTCTACTGTAACTGGCAGAATCAGACTTTTAAC
>JAPQNM010000042.1:640236-667736 GCA_029783475.1 Metacarcinus magister | reverse complement strand
GAGAATGGTGTATCTATAGCATACCTCTGAAAAGCAGCCATCAAGAAAGTGTCTAAGTGCATTCATCTAAAAATACATTTACATTACATACTTGCCATGAAGTATGATGCTGATGGTGTCAATATTTGTAGTGCTGAGAAGCACAAGATTATGCAAAAAAAGTAGAGTTGGAGGACAAAGTGTACAAGTGGTATGTTCAATTTGTAGGATACAGATAAATGAAGCTGCTAATAAGCCGACTATGGATAAGAATTTTCCATTTAAATCTAGTAATGGTTGATAGTGGATATTCTGGAATTGCTATGACATTTGAAACAGGTTACAATAGTTCTTTCCTGAGAGAGTGGAGCCATTTGGGAAGAACGTGAATCAATTCAGCAAGGATGATGGGCTAATGATTTGGGTCAAATTGCAGGTCCTTCTCTAACAACACCCAAGCCTTATTTTAAACCAGAAGCATCCACATTGATTCAAAAATAGTGTGGAGAGTATTTTGCATTACTATTATCATTATTTAGCCCTGTGGTAAAGGCTGCAAGAATACTACCACCGTATTCTCTGTGGATCATGAAAGGCAACAAAAAGGGAGGCAGCGAGGGGTCTGGGAAGGCCCTCCTCTGCATTCTCTCGTATGAAAAGACAGGACAAAGAAGGTGTAGGGAGAGTAAAATCTCCCTGAATTCCAAATACCTTGTGTTGGCTATCCCCTTTTAATGGTGATATAAGCCAAGTACAGCAGGTCTTCACTTAACCTTGTGGATAGGTTACTGGAAAGTGTGACTTTAAAATAAGTTACTTTAAACAAAATCAATTTTCTCATAGATCCAATGATATAAGCAAAGAGTTACGTTCTTATGGTATATTTCTGGTAAAAAAAAATCAACAAACTTCCAGATAAAGAACTAAAACAGTTCTAATATCAAACATTGAAATACATGGGTGTCATACACACATTAAAGAAAGATTAATAAAAACAAACAAGATCATTATTTGCTCAATTAATGGTTAATCAGTGAGTGACTGTGGTCATAATTGGCTTCCGTCTTCCCTTGTCCATTGTTTGTAAACATGACTGGCCGGAGGAAACATCCACCATGAGGAATTTGTGGTGTTAGTTGGCTTTATGCTTGCAGCTGGGTCTCAAGATGGGCCAGTGAGGAAGAGGAGAAGGATGTGGTCATGCCAACAACTTTTGAGAGTTTCCTTCATGGCAAGCATAAGGTGGTGATGGAGAAGAAGATGACTGACCAATGGCCGCCTGGCCAATTTCCATAAGACCGCCTGGCCACAAAAACTTTTATGCAGCATGCTAAGCCCCTCAAAAAGTCCATCACACTGTTAACATTAACATCCCATCCCACCCATCTACTCGTATTTCCTATGTTATAATACCTACCAAATCCCTTCTCACACTCCCATACTTAAACACTAGTAATCTATTGTCTCATTAACACTCCCCTCACACACACACACACACACACCACACATTGCTCCCCAACATTAACACTCCCCACACACACACACACACACACACACCACACATTGCTCCCCAACATTAACACTCCCCACACACACACACACACACCACACATTGCTTCACAATATTAACACTCCCTCCCCCCACACACACACACACACCACACATTGCTCCTCAACATTAACACTCCCCCCCCCCACACACACACACACACCACACATTGCTTCCCAACATTAACACTCCCCACACACACACACACATACACACCACACATTGCTTCACAACATCCTCCCTTCGTCCTGACCTTAATCAAACAACAGTGTTATCCCCAGACTACCAGTGTAAAATTCCTCACATGATGTTGACAAGTTTCGGATGTTGCCGCTGGACAAAAACACTGCTCATTTTCCATCAATAATTAAAAAAATTACAATTTGCATTTATAACATTATTACAATGCAAAGGTATAATACATCATGATTTTTTCACATACTTGAATATTATATCTAGAGTATTCATACATCAACATGTGCAACATTACCACTGTCTTTCCATAAAAAGTTGAACTCATCATTTCTCACGTCCACTCGAGTGGAGGTGGAAATGGTGTCCACTTCTCACTACAGCCACTCACACGGGGATACTTGTGACCTCATTATTGGACGTTGAACGGAGACGGAATCCATCAAAAAGGACTAGTTGGAACCACACCTAAGTCATCAATAGGTCCTGTAGGTTCAATAGGTGCTACTTTATCAAAAAATAACAAACAAATGTGGCGCCTAAAGTGCTTACACAATGGAACATTACCTGAGTTAGACTCAGAGTGCCTTCATACCAAATATTTCTGTATATATATCTTCTTTTTTTCCCACGGCGTTGAATGAAACAACATTATGCGAGGACTTACTGTATAAAGATAAGCAGATAAATAGATTATCACTATTATTACTATTATTATCATTATCATCTGCACTAACTTTTGCAATACGCAGGACACTATTGTGAATGTGACCCACATTCTAGTTACCATTTGCGTGACTGATCTGGCGCATTGTGTTTGTATGGGGAGCACTTCTTTTCTCCTGTGGGGTTCTAGGGGCTATATGAGAGTAGAGTAGATGTGTGTATGCATGGATGTGTGCAAGCGTGTCTTGTCTTAGCTATCCCCCTTAAGGCAGAAAACACCCTGGTTTATAGATAGATAGATTATTAATATTTCTATTATTATTATTATCATTATTATTATATAACTTCAGACAGAGGTGAAGTCTAGGATCAATGATGCAGAAAAAGGGTTGGGAGGAATGAAGGTGTTTGGTTGTTGAGTAATGGGAATGAATATAAAGAGAAAGTTGTATGAAGGAGTAGCTGTGCCAATACAAGGCCGAAACATGGACTATGGCAGTATTGGAGAAGAGATTCAGTGCAATGGATATGAGGTGTCTGAAGATTATGTGTGGAATAAGTAATATGAACTGCGTGAGAAATGAGTTGTGAAGGAGAACTGGTACTACGAGAGTTGGCTGGTTGAGTAGAGCAGTGTGTGTTGAGGTGGAATGAAGGAGAACTGGTACTTGAAGAGAATAGTAAGATCTGATGTGAGAGGTGTGAGGTTGAGAGGAAGGCTACAAACAGGATGGATTGATGGTGTGGAATGTAAGAGGAATATCTGTAGAGGAAGGAAAGATGATTGTGTGTGATAAAAGTGAATGGAGAGCAGTGGTGAATGCATGAGTAATGCTGCAGCCTTGATGACTCTTGGAGGAGGTTCTCACACATCTGGTGGGACCCTTGGATCATATCAGGTGAAGGGGGGGAGAGAGGACGTGAGTTCAATATGCAGTAACAGGGGTAAGCCAAGGGACTCTGTTGTGGATACTCCTTGCTCTAATTTGTGTGACTGACCAGATGCGCAGTGTTTGAGCGGGATGTACTTCTCTTCTCCTCTGGGCTTAGGGCTTACGTGAGAGGAGTGTATATGTATGTGTGCATGGGTGTGTGTATGCATGCCTTGTCTTGGCTATTCCCCTTTTAGGGTGCTTGTAATCGCCAGCCATTACCCTCCCCGAAAGAGCTCAGAGCTCATATGGATAAGGCTGAGACCTCTCACACCCTTATCCCCTTGCTCAAGGGGGGCAGTAACTGCTTCCTGTCAGTGAAAAATCCTTAGCAACCTGAGTAAAGTTCAAACCCACGCCTAGCTGGATGACAGGCAAAGTCATCAAACACTGAACCACGGAACCAGTGTGTGTGTATTTACCTAGTTGTAGTATACAGGGCCTGAGCTACACTCATGTGGTCCTGTCTCCGTATCTACACTTGTCCAGTTTTTCCTTCAGTTGATATACATTCTTTGCCATTATCACCTCTTCCTTCAGTCCATTCCAAGTATCTATACTTCTTTGGGGAAAACTGTACTTTTTTGTATTGTTCCAACACTTTGCCGAATTAATTTCACTGGACCATGGGAATGGTGTGTGTGTGTGATATACCAGTGAGAAATCACATCATGAGTCAACTCTAGTTCCCAATTAATTTCCTTCCTGCTGCACACTCCAATTTATTTCCCTTCTACCACTAGAAACCTAGAAGAGTGAGTGAGAGGCTATACACTATGAAAGGAAGATATAGAAAGCATGAGATAACCCATACTATTAATGAGTTTCCTTTACCTTTACTAATACACCAATAGTTCAAACTGTCAGATCCATACCATCAGATTTTCAAGGTTCACTGTATTAATACCGAGAATCATTCACCACAGAATGCAATGCCTACACTTGACTGATGTGTAACAGCACAGTGGGCCTACCCACCTAAGTGGCACCAATATCATAATGCATCAGTGAAAATTCAACAATACTATTGGAAAAGATTACTGTACATTCCAGCAAACTTCAGATCTACCTCTAGTGACTCTTATCTTAGCCCACATACCCTTAGACCATGATGAGGAGGGCACCAGGAAGGGAAATCAAATACCAAAACACACCTCAAAAGTACAAATGCTAATAGAGTGGGATAACATTTTTTATCCCAAGCATCTTGAGAAGGATAGATGGGTGGGTGTCGGTGAAAGCAGTAAGACCACGTCATGATATCAATGAACAAACAATATTAGTCAAATGTTGTCATTAAAAAATTGAACTCATTCATGATATTGAAGCTATGAGTAAAACAATTAATATAAACTAGTTTAAGAGAGTCAGGTAGATCAGTAAGACCATGCAGTGATAAAACATAACCACAAAACACTTTCAGTCCATCCTGGGCTCTGCAAATAATATAAGGAGAGTGCCACTAAATATATTCTTCACGTCTTGCTTCTACACTTTTAATCAAATCAAAGATACTTTCATAGTAATTTATGAGAAGAATTCGGCACAAAATATGTGTATTATGACCTGTCAATAAGTTGGTAAACACATGTGTACAGTGTACACTCCTGCCTTGTGTTCACCATCATGTGGACTTACACTTACTTGCTAGTGCAAGTGTTGCCCATTTACACACTTTGTTGATATGCTTACACGTGGGTGTTCCCTCTTTTGAATATCCAATGCAGTATTATGTACTTGAAACATCAACATAGTTGATGTATATCTAATAAATAACTAATTTGATACAGAAAATTTCAATCACATTATCAATGGGCCTGAAAATACGTGTTATTTCTAGACTGCTAGAAGAGTGTAATAATTAATCTATGGCATGTCATGAGAAATTTTGGATGTTGGTAATTTTTTCTCACCAATCTATTTCATGATGTTGTCCTCGTTAAGGTGAGTGTGACCAGTCAGAGCCAGACCCTTACAACACTGCACTCGCTGCCTGCAGCACCTGGGTCTGCCATGGATCCTCACCTTCCTCTGGGGATCAATTCAGTAGACTCGACACCTCCCATATCTTCATGATTCGGTCCTGACCTGTAATATGGAAAGTATCAGCTAGTTTTCCATTTACAAAATTACACAGAACCACAACAAAATACAGACTACACCTATATCTCAATGACCCAATGTTCACTTGCCCACTGATATCTGTCATCCTGTACGTCATTTAACTATCTGGTAAACATGAGGTCCAGTCTGGATGGTTAATTCTGAGCTTCACCTGATTTACCAGACTGAAAGGTTGTTACCAAATCCATTAATCTACTACCCAATGATTTCATATTTCTTTCTACATTCAACATGTCCGGTCGACATCTTTATGATTAAAATCAACATTGAACACATTTTTTTTCTTCCCAAGTTTTCTATTTGTTACCATCATCATCATTTTGAAAGGAAAGTTCTAAATTTGCAATAGGCAGCCTTTATAACCAAACAGCACCTTAACAAGCCACATGGTCAAGTACAATTTGTCTGTTAATTCCTGTTCTTGCTTAACACTTTTCCTAGATTACATACCATATCTTCCTTGGTTTACCACTGACACTCTACCATCTACTTCAAACTGTTTAACATGCGTAACTCATTCATTCTCATCCTTTCTCTCTATATGACCAAACTCACCTATTCTCTATGCTTCACTGATGTTCTCAAGCCCAATCTTACTTCTTAATCCTTTGTCAATTTGGTCATCTTTCACACTAGCACTGCACATTCATCTCACCATACTCTTTTTACCATGCTTAATTGCTTCACATTATAATCACTAACAGGTTTCATTGAACTTCTCATTCCATGATATATACAGTCTAACTTTCATGTGTTTCATTGTTAATAGGCTACACCTCCCAGACAAATGAAAAAAGAAAAAAAAAAACAATTGAATAAATAATTAAATAAATAAATTAGAAAATTAATATAAAAAATAGAAAAAAATTAACAATAAAAAAATAATAACAATTAATAAAAAAAATATATAGATAAAATAATCTTATCAATAAAAAAAAAATCGAAAAACAAATGAATAGTGTAGTTTTAGGAGAAGATAAAGTGGAGGAAGTGAAAGAGTTTTAGTATTTGGGAACTGCTATGCAAACATGGAGAGATAGATGAAAGGAGAAATAAGAGAGTGTGCTGTGAAAGGCAGGTATGTTACAGGATCACTTGCAAGGATTATGAAAGCAAGTAATGTGTCCATGGAAGGAAAGAGAGATTCCACAACCCCTGTGCCCAGCTTTTGCAGACCATCAAAGAAAGTTTGGCATATTTTTTTTTTCTTTCTATATCATAAACCGTTGGCGCCAGTAGGCTTTATGGAGGCACAGATGGACTTGCCTCTTGCCTGTTGTTTGGCATGGGTTTTAGATTTTTTATAGTAACGCCTCGTTTACGTTCTCTCTTGAATATGTTGAGAATTTGAGAGGCTATTGCTACTAAAGCCTCAGATGCATATAAACATTGTAGGTCCCGTCTGAAGACAGTATGGCAGCAATATGGACAGTACTCTTTCATTCAATGCTCTTTTCACACCGTTCATTCGTGGCCTTCCTCTCAACCTCACACCTCTCATTTTGTAAGGGGTTTATATAGGTGTTTCAATACCGTTGAGTGTTGTTGAGTGGTGTAGTCGTGTGGTTGTGTTGTTATCCTGTAAATATGTTTAGGACTGAACCTGTTAATTATAAGCACATGTGTGTTTGTGTGAGTGAGTATAAAAGGTGTTCATTTGTAGTCTGTGTGATTCGTTTGGAGCACTAGCTCACCTCAGAAGCTTCAAACCAAGCTTACTTGCCCTGCTGGAAGAGCAGCCAAGCCACATAGTTTCTCATTCCACCAACTTTCGCCTCCTTTATAGAGCTTAGTTGGTTTGTCGGCAAGGCAATAACGCACACTTCAACCTGCAGTGCCGGCTCATACACATACACAGCCCATACACAGACATCCCCACATAGTTTTAAAGCCACACCTATGCCACTAATGCACTCCATGACTGAGGCTTTCCCTGGGTGACGTTAGCGTCCGCATCGAGGGTTCTGCCACCTTCCCCTATGCTAGTATTGATGCTTGGACGAGTCACAGGTCGGAGAACATCTTCAGAGGTGCCACCAAACTGGTCCCTGTGTCCACCTGCCTCCATTCCGTGAAGTGGTGCCAGGCAGTGTCGCGGTGCCATTCACCATTGTTGGTTTTGTATTTAGTATTTTTGTGCACATGCATTTTAATATATTGTTTAAAAATCCGGCCTGTTAGTACTTGACCTTGAAGTGATTATTCCTCTCGGATTATCCAAAGAACCTGGATGGTTCAAAATAACAACATAACCTACAAATCCTCGACACACATCTAATCCTATTTTCTTCTTCACCTTCCTGTCCTCCTCCATTGTTCCCATATGTCCAAACAATTTCAAAACACAATGCTCTGATCAACCAATAAACTCTCCCATAACACCAGTTCTACTCTGCACCTTATTATTCCTTACTCAGTACAAATGCATTCCTCTACATGTACTCCTCAGACACCTCATCTCCATTACATTAAATCTCTTCTTCATTGCAGCTGCCATACTTTAGGTTACAGTCATAAAGCACAGTTGGCACAGCTACTCTTTCTTTTATCTTCACATTCATTCTCATCACTATACAACTAAACACCTTCATTCCTCCCAACACCTTTCCTACATCACTGATCGCAGACTTCACCTCTGTCTCTATTCCTCCATCAACAGCATCTATGATCCTAAATATTCAAAACATTCCATCTTATTCAGTTGACCAATCAGTGCAACATTTATCCTTCTGCCCTGAACACCCTAATGCATCTCATTACTTAACTCTTACTGTCATTCATTTTCAATTTCCTCCTTGTACACACTGATCCAAACTCCTCCACCAACTGACACAATTTCTCCTTTGAATCTGCAAGCAAAGCAGTATCATTTGCAAAACAGTAGTTGATTCACATTCCATTCTCTATAATCGGCATACAACAAGTTAAGACCTCTTCTAAAACTTATAAAATTAAAGTAAAAAGTTTGTACTTAAATACATTCCCTTGCATTTCCATGTATTTAGGTTCCCTTTTTGCTTGCTGTCATGATTTTCTAATGACACTATATTGTCCTTTAGCTGACAGACAGAAGATGCTAAGCTCCTCTACCAGACAGAATCTGGTTTGGACTACCTCTGCACTAATACATCAATCTTACCCAGGGCTCGCGCTGGCGCTTGCCATTTTCGCCATATGCGATAAAATAAAAACAATGGCGATAATTATATCACATCGGCGAATGCTCTAGGTGACAGTATATTGTATTCCGTATTCTGTAACATAATTTGGCTACAAAGTTGGCAACAAGTTTTAAATGTCCAGAGCAAACCCTGCTTACCTCGTCTCACTATTATGTCAATGTCCAATATATCTATATCGTCTTATTCCACATGTCCCTCTCAGATAGCTCATTTCCATCACTTTCCTAATAAAATCAATGCTAGTTTTATGATGCCAGGTAACTTTTTTTCTGTCCATCCTCAGCTGGAAGAATGGCTGTTCCAGGAGAAACTTTATAGTGTAGTAGTCTTTCTTTTAAACTAGTAAGTAAGAGTTGAACTTTTAGTACACAGGTAACCACATAGGTTGACTACCACACAACTAAACTACCCTACACAGGTATACTCAAACAAAACAAAGTAACAGATCAGCTTTGCATTAAGAAATGGGATATTGGTTGGTCAATCCTACAAATCATCAAGTAAATATATAGATACTGTACTTACCCACAGTGAGCAGAAGCCCATTCTCTTCATCAAGGTCCATATTGACTATGCTATGCTTCACCTCATGAAACTTGGCCAATGACTGACGGCTGTAATGAGAAGCTCACCATTAATTCTGCTGGCTGTTTTAAACTTAAACTATCATAATTTCAAAAATGAAATTGTGTTAATCAGAATATAGTACAAAAATATTGCTTACTGTTCTCCATTCAATCTATGCAGTTCATGGAAAAAAATAAAACAGAAGATTGAATAACTGCACACAAACAATCATTACGTATGTATATGTATTAATTCATATGTGTACACTGAGCAGATATTCCATATCATATTAAGGCACTAAAAATGGTGACCTGTATCTAATATATACTCACTCTAGGTCCGAGATTGTTGTGTGACACTTGTCACACACTCTTACATCAAACTCGAATCCCATTGCAGGGATGCACGATCTCTTGGTGCTACAGTTATCACAAACTGCCTTGCCACATTTTCTGAAAATGTGTTCTTTCAGAAAATCACATATATATTACATACTTGATTTTGATGATTATACTTATCTGTGAATAATATTTCTTTGTGTAGTACTCTTACAAATGAAGATAATGCTTATAATCCTATATTTCTGTGTTAAAAACTTTTTTGGCAATTTTTTTCATATATTTATCAACCACTCAGGACAAATTGATAGCCTAATATGGTTCACACTGTCCTTTATCAAAACCTTTCTCAGTAGTTTATATTATGTATAAAAATAAATGAGAAATTTCACGAAAAATTAAGTATACCTTCAGAATCTTCATATCTAAATGCATTATCTTTTAATAACATAATATGCATGTATGTTTGTGGCATAAAATATCACATATGCGTTGTGTACAACATCAATTTTGAGTTTTAATACATTGTGGGGATGTGACTTATGCTTACAGGAACATATCTTGCCTAATATAATAGAAGTCCATGGAGAAAAATAATCCAATTTATGAAGTTTCAATTTATGAATGTTTTTTAAGGACGAAACTAATGTGTAAAGTGCGGTTCATCTGCATCTTTTTTTCTTCTTCATTATTTCAGCTTTTTTGGCCCCAAAACATGACTTTTATGCCCCCATGCTGCTCATGACTCTGTCTTTCAATCTAAAGTTATGAATTATGATAGTCAACAATGAAGAAAACAAATAAACAACTATATTCCACCCTGCATGTGTGTTTTTGATAATAATCTCAAAAACTCTGTATACCATGGAAATGCAAATTTATTCCACTGTAATAACCACTGCCAAGTTTTTGCTTATTGTACAAAGTTGCAGGAGTTTATACTGTACTACATTTTCAGTTATACTCAACAGCACACACATATTTAATATGATTACACTGGCTGTATCACATAAAGAATTTCATCTCCTTTGATGTAATTCAGTCATTTTTCTGAATAACTTGAATTCTAACATTATTTCAAAGAATTGGTAAACTATCCAAAGATTCTGAATTATTGACAGCTGAGTTGGCAATACTCTACTGTATAGAAGGATATTTTGATTAGTATAACAATACGAGGGATATGATATGATGTGGTTGCAAATTCTTATGTCACTGAGGACAGTGATTCATAATCCTCACAACATTTCTTAAATAGATAGTGCTCAAAGATAATATACATCATGCATTCGTAGTACTCATTTCACATTTTGTAAACTTCCCGTGTAGTAATAAAGCTTCTTGGACAAACAAAAAGCTCTGTACTCTTGTTCATGAAAAATACAGAGGAAGCAAGATCCCCAACCATAACTTCTGAATCAATGTAAGTGTTGAGCAATGGTATTGCCAATACCTGGGAATGATGATTTCAACAAGATCAAAATCAAATGTCTATTTTACTGACCGACAGTGATGCTGACGAAGACCAATCTGCTTCTGATCCATCATAGCCTTTATGTTCCAAAAGAAGGGTCGCTCACAGTACTGACATGTATCAGACTGCAACCACTCGGGAGTCTGAAACACATCTTAGTGTCAGTCATCCTGGTTATCTTGTTAATCCATGCAACTTTTCAACTTACAAAATATACCCATATGCATAATTCAGTAATCATCTATATCTACTGTACAACTTGCCCTGTGGTGGCGGCTGCAAGAATACTACCACAATATTTCCAGCGGATCATAGAAAGCCCCTTCTCTGTATTCTTTCCTATGAAGACAAAGCACATAGGGAAAAGGGAGAGTAAAATTTCCCTGAACCCTAAATGCCATGTCTTGGCTACCATCTTTTTATAGGGATATAAGCTGGGTATATAGATAGATACATAGATGGAAGGAGAAATAAGAGAAAGGGCTGTGAAAGGCAGGTGTGTCATTGGATCAGTGGCAAGGGTTATTGGAGGAAGGAATATATCCATGGAAATAAAGAGAGGGTTAAGGAATAGTATTCACCTGCCAATATAGACATGGAATAGAGCACAACAGTCAAGAGTGCGAGCTGTGGAATGAGTTATTTGAGAGGAGTATGTGGCGTGATAAGATGGGAAGGTGAAAGCCATGAAAGTGTGTATGAAAGATGTGCCATGGGAACTTGTGCAAATGGAGTAAAGTGTGATGCAGTGAAATGGGTGAAAAGAAATATTTTGAGGTGGTTTGGTCATATTCATATTGAGTGGAAGAATAGTGAAGAGTTTGTGAAGAATGTATGTGATTGAAACAGAGGGTAGGGGGGAGGAGGATAGCAAGGTCAGTTGTAAAATGGAAAGATAAGGTAAAGGAGTACATTCATGAAATAGTTGCTGACAGAAGGGGATGGATTGAACAAGCAAGGAGAGATTGTATAGATAGGGAGAGGTGGAGGTTCTTCAGCCGTGCCCATTCCCTTGAGGGATGCTCCCGGGAGGAATGAGGCGTCAGAGATTATAGATAGATAAACAACCTGCTTAATCCAGACTAATGGTGAGATATCCAGTCTGTATTAACCAAGTTTGTAGATCAATTAGATTGCAGAGAAAGTCAACAACAATAAGTTTATGGAGAATTGGCCGTTTAAATCAGATTACCCAGTATTACACCCAGACACTTCCTTCCTTTGCCTTTGCAATGCATATGTTTCAGTTTGTATATTTTATACATCTATCTATCTATCAATTTATAAACCAGGCTGATATCCCTCTAAAGAGGATAGCCAAGACAAGGCATGCATACACACACCCGTGCACACTTACAAATACACTCCTCTCACTTAGCCTCTACACCCCCACAGAAGAGAAATACACCCTCACCCAAACACTGCACGTCAGGCCAGTTACACAAATGAGGTCGAGGGCGGGGATCGTATCCACAACAGAGTCCCAAGGTTTACCCCTGCCACTTCATATTTAACACATGCCTTCTCCCTCCCCACACCTGATATAATCTAAGAGTCACACCAGATATGCAAGAATCTCCTCCAAGGGTTGTCAAGGCTGCATCATTAATCATGCATTCTCCATTGCTCTCCATTCACTTCTATCACGCACAACCATCTTTCCTTGCTCCACAGACATTCCTCTTTCACTCAATGCTCTTTTCACACCATCCATTCATCTTGTTCGTGGTCTTTCTCTCAACCTCAAACCTCACACATCAGATCCTACTATTCTCATTCTCTCCATGTGTCCAAACCACCTCAACACACACTGCTCTGCTTGACCACCCAACTCTCTCATAACACCAGTTCTCCTTCGCACCTCCTCATTTCTCACTTGGCCCATACATGTTACTCCACACATACTCATCTCCATTGATACATACAAATAAGGAAAGCTCTAGGCATCGATGGGAAAACAGGAGATGATTAAATGTGTGAGATGCAGTTCAGAAATGGTTGTTCTGCAATCTAGAATGGAAGCAAGTTAGGGTGCCAAAAGATGGAAGGAAAGCCATCATTGTACCTTTATATAAAGGAAAACGGAGAAGGGATGACACAACACCTATAAGGAGATAAGGTGACTTATTGTGATAATTAAGGTGTATGGAAAGGTTTCAAATGAGAGGTTGACAAATAACAGAAAAACAGATGCTGAACAGCGGGCATTTTGGAAGGATAGAGGATGTGTGGAACAGATTTTTATGAAAACAATATTCGAGAAATATTTACAGAAAGGCAGAAGGCATATGATAGGGTTGATAGGAAGAGACTGTGAGATGTGTACAATTTATGGACAAGGTGTATATCTACTTAGGGGGATCAAGACATTTTATGAGGATGTCAGTATCTCCATAGAGAATTAAGTAATAGTCTTAGGATTGTATGGGAGTGAGACAGGTTGGAGATGTTTATCTATCTACAGTTTCTGACACCTCGTTCCCTCTGGTAATGTCCCCCAAGGGGATGGCCATGGCAAAAGAACCTCCACCTCTCCCTATCCACATACTCCCTCCTAGCTTGTTGCCTCTACCAGCACATCTATCATGCATGTACTCCTTTCCTTTACCCTATCTTCCATCTCATAACTGAGCTACTTCTTTATGGTATCAGTATCACCATTGGTATTCAATATATATGTGGATGGATGTATGAGATAAGAGTCAAAGTAGGATATATGGATGGAAAGGTGAAATTGAATGGTGTGTAACACTCCTTGATGCCAAGTCTCTTTGCAGATGATACAGTAATGTTGTCAAAGGATAAGGAGATGTTATAGAAGGTAGTGGATGTTATTGATGCAGTGTGAAAAAGAAGAAAAACAAGGCCTACTCTAACATGAAATGCAGTACAGCAATCATGAATATGCAGTGAAGATTATATACGTAAGAGGAGACAGGAAGGAGAAAGTAATGAGAATGTGTATCAGGACTTTGCTATGGATGCAACACCGAAGGAAATTGATTCTGGAGTGGTTAAATATGTCAACGTGGCAAAGTGTACACACTACACAAAGCAGGAACACAGGGCATGCAAATTTAAGTGTGAACTTCTCAATTGTTAATATTCTAAAAATCGTGACTTCATGTGTTGAGTTTGTGCTTAACTGCACATATAAATTATCTGAGAATATGAAACAAGAATCTAGTAACTGTTCTATTCAGTACATTATAGATAAACTTGACATTTTGATTACTCCTTAGATGGAGAAAACAATCTTTAAAAAGCAAGTTAGGCATCATAAAAACTGTGCGAGCATATGAAATTTATCCTTAACCAACCAAGTAGCAGACTTTTTCCACTTGAGTCACCCCACTACTGCGGGTATCTCAATTCTTTTTATTTTATTTTATGAATCAACCAGTCTAGGAGGGAAGAAAATAGTAATACCTTTAAAACTTCCCACCCAGTCTATGTTCGGGTGAAATCAGGTACCAAGATTGATAAGTGAAACATGGCACGTCAACACCTAAGACTTTCATGACATTTTTATATTTCTGCAAACAACTGCAATTGATGTTAGGAATTTGCTTTGATGAATCAAGTATCTCATATTTGTTACTACAAGTGAAATATATACTATGTATAATAGTGTGGGACTCAAGGGTGTTTCCAGCTATTGAAGGGATCTGGTTAAATCAAGTTTGCTTGGGTCTAGTTCCACTACGTTACATAGTCTGTTTCTTGTTTTGCAATAAACACCTTTTCAGGGCAAATAATACTCAAGGTTAAGCTTAAAATATTCAGGGTAAGACCCTTGTGTCATCGGACTTAACATCAGTGGGACTTACATTTTCTCTGTTTACCCTTGGATTCCAAATACAAAGGAGGGAGACACTTTGTGTTTGCATGGCTTTCAATATGGACCAAGGAATTATCTTGATATTTATTTTACATACAAGAGACATGCACAAGTGTTGGTATTATTGTTTGTAGCAATATAAACAATGTAAACAAAGTTAATGGTTATTTAGGGATTTGCATCTATGGTAACAAGAAAAAGATAACAAGTCCTGGTATAAGTCTGTCTAGCAGGTTCATTACCATACAACTACTGCTAAATACTTTCATCTCTACTTACAGATAACATGATATGATTGATTTGAAGTTAATTGACTCATGAAGAGTATTGGCTCTTGTGCACAAGTGTTGAAATGAAAGAAACGGAATGTATACAGATTTGGTTGATGCTGATTTGTGATAGAAGGGTATCTGCAAGAATGAAAGGAAAAGTCTATAAGATGCTAGTGATTTAGATTTCACTGCTGTGCTTAGTGAGTTATACTTCTTTTGTATGAAAAATAGTATGAATAGTTAACAGGTGGTTTTTTTTATGTTATTTTGAGGACGTTCTATGAAAACAATAGCTGTCGTCTAAAGATTAAATTCAAGCCAGGTTGCAGCATGGCTCATCTACATGTTTGCAAACCACTGAATAACATTTTGAAATCAGAAACCCATAGTAATTCACTGTGTTTTCAACTTACCTATCTCTCTAAATTTACTAACACTTCTAATAAGAGTTAACAAAACACTTGACTACTAAATGAAATGAAAATCACAGCATCTTCTGCTTTGCTACTTCTAACACTGCCTCCTCTTGTTTTGTTATAGCCATCACCTCCACACTATATAACATAGCTGGCTTCACTATCGTCTTATAGACTTTCCCTTTCATTCTTGCAGATACCCTTCTATCACAAATCAGCATCAACCAAATCTGTATACATTCCGTTTCTTTCATTTCAACACTTGTGCACAAGAGCCAATACTCTTCATCTGTCAATTAACTTTGAATTAATCATATCATGTTATCTGTAAGTAGAGATGAAAGTAGATTTTCCAGTATTTTCTTGCTCGTCCTGGGCTCCAAGGTAGCTTAGTGATGACTAATGGTCTTATCTCAAGTCCGTCAGGATTAGAGAATTATTAGCTGGGTATATAGATAAGAAAATAATAGCCGTAAGTGTGGACCACGAAGTGCTTCATTATGCAAATGATGGCTGTTGTTTAAGGGTTAATCCAGACTAAGGCAATGTTAAGTGACTATCTAGTCAATATCAAGAGCATTTCTGAATTGAATTAGGTAAGGAAATAATTTAAAAACATTGTCCTAATTTTTCCTCAACATATCAAATGACAGAGGATGTAAATGTTCTTAAAACTATGATTCTAACTTAGAAATTTGCTCTTACCTCCTCCCTGTTGGCTTTCATGTCCCAAAAGACCACAATTGCATCTTCACCTCCGGAAACCAATTGATGACTCTTCTTAGAGTAAACCAGTGAAATAACTTTACTCCTGAAATAAAATGTCAAAATATGATTATCTCTCTCTTTCTCTTTCTCTCTCTCTCTCTCTCTCTCTCTCTCTCTCTCTCTCTCTCTCTCTCTCTCTCTCTCTCTCTCTCTCTCTCTCTCTCTCTCTCTCTCTCTCCCATACAAATCATGTATATGTGTGTGGTGTGGATTCCATAAAGCTACATGAAACATGCATGAATTTTTTTTCTTCTTGTATCCAGCTCCAGCTCTAAGAAAACTAGACATTCTAACACTACAGAACCCATGTTAACATCACTCAGGCTTCATCACAAAGCTAATAAAAATGTGTGCCCCGCACATCACCTCAATGAGATATAAGTTCCTGTGTTCACCCTGTCATCAACAAACACATTCCTTGTCACACTTCCAATTCACTAAATGCATTCCATGTGCCTTCATCTACCCAAATTTGTTGCAATGTTGTATATCTTTCTATATGTATATACACACACACACACACACACACACACACACATATATATATATATATATATATATATATATATATATATATATATATATATATATATATATATATGTATATATATATATATATATATATATATATATATATATATATATATATATATGTATATATATATATATATATATATATATATATATATATATATATATATATATATATATATATATATATATATATATAACACAAAGATAACATACAATACTTCATTACAAAAAGCTTAATATTATCTCCACTTTTCCACTTATGGTTTTTTGATTCACAACATAACTTCAGTAATCCCCCCTACCTAGAGTACTATGATATCAAATTAGTATTAGATGACATTAAAAGAGGAAAGCACACATGCAAGTACGTAATGTCAAAAATAAATGTTTCCTACGTGTGTCCTTGAAGTTCAAAGGCTGTTCCCTTGCCACCTCCAATGTCCCAAACAATCACAGACTGGTCAAAGGAACCAGAAAACAGCAGCTGCCGCTCCACATCCCAGGCAAGGGACCTTATGGAACCATTGTGTCCCTGTAAGCATGGAAAGAGAAAAAATAATGTGAATAACATTGATGAAGAATGGTCCACACAAGGAATATTCAAGAATTTAAGGCCAAGTTGGATAATATGAAAACACACACACACACACACACACGGTAAGGGCCAGATCCTAGAACTGTCATTGTGTTTCCATGACTTAGGGCATACGACCGTGGGTTATACAATGCTTTGGTGCTTGAGAAGAACCTCATGGCCATGGTACAAGATAGGGTTACCAACACATGCAGCTGCAGAGTGCTTCACATGGGTGGAAATGACACGCACCAAAATGTTTCCACTCCAATGTTTTTCTTGTCTTACTCCCACTACACATGCACTTGCCTCCCCATGGATTGCCATAAGCCCTTCAAATACTGCCTGCCCTCCAACACCATACATTTTCAAAACGTTTCCGAGATCTTCCCCATTAATCATGTATCATCTATCATATGTTTTTCCTGGGTCCATGAAAGATGTATAGCTACAGTTTTCCACCTTCTGTAGGTACTCCTGTAACATCTTTTTAATTGCATGTATCTGGTCCACACAGCCTTTTCCTTTCCTAATCCTTTTAGTCAGCTTTTACAACCCACAGGGAATATGGTGGTAGTATTCTTGCAGCCCCTACCACAGGGCTAGATGCCAAAATACAAAGAACAGTAAAAAAAATAATGCAATGAATAACAAAATGATGTAGCAAGCCCCCCAGGAGGCACCTGAGCCAAACTTAAAGTGTAATGTACAAATCTGAATATGCAATAGGATTACCAACTCACCTTGAGAACTGTGATGACCTGTGGACCAGTGTCTTCCAGCTTGAGCATTATTATTTGTCCTCCATAGTCCCCGACAAACACATGTGTACTCTTAGAATCATACTGTAAGGCTGTGCACCAAGCTGAGCACTGGTGACCACCAAGACGTCGCCCGCTGCTTGTGCAATGGTACACAAAGAACTTGTCCCTGGCTGCTGAGAGCACCCACTTGGAAGTGGGACAATGGATGATCCCTGTCACACGACTCTGATGGCTCAGGTATTCCCGAACTTGGGTGATGCTGTTGTAGTCTGGGGCCACTGTGAACTCCTGAAAAACAAAACAATTATTACATACAAACTTCACCTATAATTTACAAGACATGCATTTGTTAAAAACTCAAAATTAGCAGAAGTAAACAATATTCTAATCAAATTAACTTACTTGTTTTATAGATAATTTAACTTTGATATTTTGTAAACAATAAAATTGTTCAATGTAGAGTAAAACTTTAAGGACAAAATATTGAGGAAGTTATCATAAGAAGTTCTGTACCTCAAAGCAAATTTATCACAAGTAATTCAGCACTTTCACCAGTTTTATTTCTGTTTCTTAAGTGGAGGAGGAAAAGATGAAGTAGAAAAAGAAATAATAATAATCTTTTCTCTAAATGAAGTGAGACAAGAATGTCAGAATAGAAAAAAAGATTATTTTGATTAATTTGAAAAACTGATGAATTTTAACAACCAAGGAAAAGCAATAGTGACACATAGTTGAATATAAAACTTGGTGTGGGAAGGTACATATATGAATAAGAGAAAGTTGTCAAGGCATCAAGGGGGCATGGAATAGAATAGCCGGTAATAGGCAACAGTGATGAAGCTGGTGGCAGGGGATGTGGCAGATCAAATGTTGACTATGTTCAGGTCTACACACTGGAATGAGTGACCCATTTGCAGCCTTGACTCAAACAACAATGACATATGCCATACTTACACATATGGGATAAATATTGACATTTCATGTTATGATGCACATTGTTTAAGTGGAAATTCTGCTATTTGATGTGTCTGTACGATACTGACAGGATTAATACTTCAGTTTTAGTCAGATGTTTCATGGTGACAGATCTTAACATTTTTACTGATCACACATTAAATGAACAAACGCAACATCTATCTACATACCAGGCTGACATCTCCTTAAGGGTGGTAGCTGAGACAAGGCACACACACAAGTACAACATAAAGAATATTATTACTGAAAGAAGTATTTCAATCAGATAATAGTTTAGAATATTTCCCAAATACTTACAACCACCTTTCCATTATCAAGCCCCAGAAACAAGAACCTCTGCTCTGGCAAGTAATGGAAACTGGTAGGAACAGAAGGCAGGAAGTGGCACACACTAGGCCAGTACTGGCCTGAATCCCGCTGCTGCCAAATGCGCACAGACCTGCCACAAAATAACATGAATAAATCTCTTTATTCTTTTGGTGTTTATCTTCTTTTTGATACTCCTCCTATTTGTAGTGACACTAACAACACCTGTTGATTCTAAGAACATGAAGCGAGATATACTACAATAGTACTAAGAAACTCAACAATACATATGTTTCATTCATTATAGTTAATGCAGTTGGTGACTGGTGTAAATGCAAAAACAATTGTATTACATATCTAATCTACAGCATTTACAATATTAAAAGCATTAATTAATAACAGGCAAGTGATTAGCATGATTATGAAACACACAATGCAATTTCACCAGATTTGGTTATGTAATCATTTGTCAATCAATTATATACCGACTCACCAGTGGGAAGCATAATTCTGATCCACTTAGAAAAATACAGAATAATTCAATTCTTCAGTGACCAATTTTATAGACTGAATAAGTTTGATTCATCAAGTCTCATTGTATGAAATTTTCATGAGTAAAAGAAAAGATGCAAGGCAAGTAGTACCTCAAAACTAATGCTGTCATATATCTATTTTAGAAACATGTACAAATGGAGTGAAATGTGGTATAGTGGAATGGGTGAAAAGAAATAATTTAAGGTTGTTTGTTCATCTTGAGTGAATGAAGAGCAAAAAGTTTGTGAAGAAAGTGTGAGTAGAATTGAGGGTCCTAGTAGGTGAAGAAGGTCACTTGTAAGATGGAAGGATATGGTAAAGGAGTACATACTATATGAAAGATGGGCTGACAGAGGGGGAGAGCTTGAACAAGCATGGAAGGAGTGTATAGATAGAGAAAAATGGAGGCTCTTATTTTGTGGCCATTTCCTTGGGAGACATTCCTGGAGGAAACGAGGTGTCAGGGACTTGACCCTCGGACTCCATCCACTACTGAACAGGACCATTCAAAAAGTCCGCTGCTTGAAAAAACATGTTCACTAGGTGGCAGAGTGAACGGTGAAAGTGGTGAAAAGTTCTCGCTAAATCAAGCATGAAGTGTCAGTCAAAGTTTACCACCCGACCTAGCCCCATAGTTTGTGTTTGTGTTTATTTTACTATTCTGCTCAGCAAAATGCAGCCAAAGGTTGGGAGAAAGGAGTATTATTACCTTAATTTAATGCAGAAAATTAAATTAAAACATAAATAAGTGCATTCCATGGATGGGTCAGAGACACGCTGGTCCAAAATCTTGACAAGAGTGGCGAGAGGACTAAAATGGGCACCACAATACTGACCCTTTGGCATGCCAGGCTATTATACCCCACACTACATATGTTGTGCCATGCCCCACACATTGCACTGCACCAAACACTGTGGATAGATCCCCAAACACTCACACCACCTCTCCACAACGGCTTTTTGCATGTGGACAGTGGAGGGTGACCGGGAGCAATGCAAGAGAACACGCCGGGGTTTTGAAGGCTCAAAGCGATGTGAGAATGCTATCCATGCATGCATTTGCCAACCTGGTCTCCTGGTCTCCATTGCCAAATACCAAGCAATGGACTTTTCAAGTTACGAACAAGTAGATTCCCGATTCAGTCTGTTAAATTGAGGGGAAAGAGTACTGATAATGCTATACAGGAAGTCCTCACTTAATGTCATTGATAGTTCTTGGAAAACTGCAACTTAAAAGGGAAATGATGTATAATAAAAAATAGTTTTACTCTACCCTAATTGATATAAACAAGAGTTAAATTTGTACTTACATTTCTGGTTACAAAAACATCAAATAAAAGACTCAACAAATTTCTTAGGTGGTGTCTAAATTTGAACATTTTATTGTGAAGAAATAGAAGTAACAGAACACGGCAAGCTAAGCAGAACTAACAGAGCAAACTAAATGATCCAACACTTGGTGGCTCAGTCACCTTGGCATGAGAGAAAAAAAAAAAAAAAAAAAAAAAGATCTATTCACCTCACTGTCACAAAAATAGACCACCAAGAAAAGCAAGAGGAGAAAGATGAAACTAAATTAATATTTTTATCTATTCTTTGATATAATTATCTAATTTCTTTCTTGGTAGTATAAACCAGGCAATTTAGAGTGAATCTGTCAAACTGGTGTGTACGGCAGACCACAAAATTACCTGCTATGCAAGCGTCAACTATCAATTTTGAGTGAAAATTTGAGCATTATGCAAAGAGGTGGGTATGGTAATGCGATAGAAGGGCAAAAATACTGAATAATCCTGTGCCCTGTGGTTTTCAAAATTTTTTGATTTATGGAAATTCTTGGTTTTTCAATACAAGAATAACTAAATCCATAAATGAAAAAGCTGCACTGTATATCAAAACATTTATCTACTTTGTCATGAGTTTATAATTGCATGAATTGCCTTTACATGAATTCAAAAGTTTTTATATTTTACCTTATGTACAGTCTGTAACAAAGGTTACCGTGCCACCAAATTTTTGGGAATGCACTTCCTATCAGATCATTAAAATTATAGAAATTGTAACTCCATGCGGAACTTAATACTTAATTACATTTCCTTCTTCCGAGTTAACTCTTTGATATGTTTTGGTAAACTATCAGCCAAATATTGAAGTGCTTCAGGTTTGAATAACTTGAGATGATATATTAACAGTTAAGAATACATTTCCTTAGTTATATTAGAATTATCAGGGACATGTACAGGTTAGATTAAAGTTTAGGCTTTAATTTTACATTTAATTTTAAAAAATGTATTTCCATAGTTTAAGGAATTGTTTTTTTGGGGAGGGATATTTTTCCCTTATATGTATGCTTAATCACCTAAAAAAAACCTGGTTCCCAAGAGGTCCGTCCCCAAGCTTGTTGGCGAAAGGAAAAGTTATGCGAGTTATTTTTTGTAAAATAAATAACCCATTGGAGGGCAATTTGATATCAGCCGTGTGGGAATAGTAGGGATCAGTACTCATTAAAGACTTCACAGATCAGCTAAGGAGAGTAACTGTAACATGTGTAACCAACATTTGGGTCAGTTCAGCATGGAGGCCTGTTCTTAATATTTACCCTGGGTTAATAGGGTAAAGCCTTCATCACTTGAATCAAGAATACCTAGTACATACAACAAAAATTCATGAAAAGTTATGAAAGATTTATATTTTTATCATTTTACATTTATTTATTTATTCTTATTATTGTCCTAATGGGCTTCAAAAGGTCGATAGATAATTCTTACCTAAACTTTTGCATAGATCTTTTCATCCTGACCAATTACACCTCATATATACATACCACAAATGATATCACCTTGTTCTTACTATTATGTTTTGAGGAGAGATTTCCTTGTGAATGACAACATCAACATTCAACTGGTATATGTAAGTAGAAATAAGGATTGGTGGGTTGTACTTTAGGTTAGGTTAGGCTACAAAGGGTTCGGTTTTATTAATTTCAAAAAGAATAACGGGTAAAGCAGACCAGCGAGGGGTCCCGTCCGAAACCCTACCGCTGCTTATTAGTCTTTCCTATCATTACTTTGTTATATATGCGGACAAAATTCTTTTCACAGATAAGTTTTGATGAATTTTGTATTAAACTGTTACTTCTCAAAGTAAATCACTATTTTTTTGGAGATGGGGAGGGGCCTAGAAAAAAACATAATAATTTGAAGGAGAAATGAATAGTGGCTTAATTCAAAATGCATCAAATATTATCGCAAAAATATTTCTTGCCCTCAAAATCAGCCCACAGAAAATCTTCATAATAAGGGCGCATGCAATTCAGGCAAAACAAGTGGTATACACAAATGCAAAACACAATTAGAAGTAAGTTGGTAAAGGAAGTAATGTGCAGCAAGCAATATTAAAGTTAAAAATGAAGGAATACTCAGCTATGCAGAGTTTCAGTCCACAAGGCCACCGTTCTGACGAGGACAACCCCTTAAACGTCTAAATTCATGTATGTGAGGTTAGGTCAGGTTGGGTTGAGTTAGGTTAGCAAATAAAGAAAAGGCCACTGGAAAGTAAACCAAGCAACAACATGGCAGGGACCAGAAGGGACTTAGCCTTATAACAGTAAAGCGCTGTTGTAAGGAATTTCCAAATTCACTGAAGCAAATTTACTATATATTTTTACTTAATCACTTTTACATCCAACAGCATCGGAAATGTGATTTTTCCATATCTTACTGGATTCTGAGAAACTGTCTCTATATCTGTGTCCGTCACAGATTAGTTAGGAGAATACACAAGCCAGTTAGGAGTGTGCACATGCCAGTTAGAAGTGTACACATGCCAGTTAGGCAAGTGCACATGACAGTTAGGAGAGTGCACATGACAGTCAGGAGAGTGCATGACAGTTAGGAGAGTGCACATGACAGTTAGGAGAGTGCACATGACAGTTAGGAGAGTGCACATGACAGTTAGGAGAGTGCACATGACAGTTAGGAGAGTGCACATGATAGGAGATGGTAAGTGGCAGTGCTATAGTCTTCCAAATTTTAACATAGATTCCTGGTGGGGCAGAATCCAGTATTCCCACGGGTCCAACGCTGCCAAATTTCGTTAAAGCATTTTATATACCTTTTACTTATGTACATCCAGTTCTAACTGGCTAGTTCACGTAGACAGGCAGCGTTGGACCCATGGGAATACTGGATTCTGTCCCACCATGAATCTATGTTAAGATTTGGAAGACTATAGCACTGCCACCTACCATCTCCTGTCATGTGCACGCTCCTAACTGTCATGTGCACTCTCCTAACTGTCATATGCCATATGAGGGAAATATTTCAAAAACTATGGATTTGCGTCAAAAATAAGTGTCAGAATCGTTTGAAAACACATTACAATCTTTAGGATAAATATGGTGTCTAGAAGAAACTCCATTATGGTGATTGTATATACAATTATCCACAGGAATTGAGGAAGTGAAGTTATCTGGGTAAAGATTCGTAAGACAACCCATTCGATATCTCCTTACCTTTAAAATGCACTGCAAATTCAACCTCAGATACTTGTTCAGATCACCTCAACTAAACCTAAACAAACCTAACTAAACCAAACGTAACCTATAAAAAAAAACGAATTCGTATTTTTTTCTGTCATTTAGAGGCATAGCTATTTGAGGTGATCTGAACAAGTATCTGAGGTTGAATTTGCAGTGCATTATAAAGATAAGGAGATATCGAATGGGTCGTCTTACGAATCTTTACCGTTATCTGTATGATGACAGACAACACTTAGACAACAGTGTAGTGTGTAGACAACCCTTGATCCATGCCTCTGAACACCTAAACCACCCTTGATCCACGCCCCTAAACACCTAAGCCACCCTTGGTCCACGCCCCCGCCCACCGCTAACACCACCTACTTATCATCGCTGATCGAGATGACACCCGTGCCTCCATTAAGCAGCACAGCGGCGCTAATATCGTCTCCACTTCCTTCTACTTTGGACACCAGCACTGGCTTGTCAGTCGCCGTTGTCCTGGCAGGCTGAGCACCACGGAGAGGCTTGATTTCTGCAGCCATTGCCTTCGATCATGTGATAATGATGTCAACAAAACCAACGCGGGACTGTCACTGAACGCAGACGTGGAGGTGTGCAAGGGTTCACTTTTGGATTACCATTGTCATTGTGTGCGTTGTTGAATTGGATTAGCTTTATAAACCATAGAAATACCAACCATTATCTACATTTATTATTCTTAGATGAAAAATTATGATTTTCTTTCCATTCTTCATCTCTCCGTGTTCCTCGCCCCAAAACATTACAGTAGACTCGCGCTAATCACCTTACTAATCACTTCACGATTACAATAATGGAGATGGGTATT
Organism: Metacarcinus magister; assembly: GCA_029783475.1. Lineage (NCBI taxonomy): Eukaryota > Metazoa > Arthropoda > Malacostraca > Decapoda > Cancridae > Metacarcinus > Metacarcinus magister. The sequence goes on along the minus strand of JAPQNM010000042.1, from coordinate 642,380 downwards.
GAAAAGACAAATACATATACTTTTGGCCATTAAAGTAACATTTTCCAATACATAAGTAAGTTAAGTCTGAAACGTCAAACATTGAATGTATGGATTTGAGTAGACAGCATAATAACAACACCTAGTGCGTCTATATATAAAAGATTAGCAAACGATAATGATACCATTATCGAGAAACAAGACACTCACATGATAACTGTTGTCACTGTTGAAAGCGCCTTAGGATATTACAAAAAAAAAAAATAAATAAATAAACTACTCACCCCTGCAGGCATGTCAACTACAAGTAAATGTTCTTCCAAGCGGCTGGTATATTAATTCACATCATTACACTGTGTTCCGTAATCAGCAGAATAATCCGATATCCTATAACACTATATTTTTTTCCCGGCAACATTTTCTCTTTCTAAGATCTGCCTGTCTGTAATGACCAAAACCAAACTCCAGTTGCACCTTGGCGATCATTATTGTCTGACTGGTATGCCGTCTTGTATATTAAGTGTCCCATGTTGAGTTACTCTCATGACTACCCCTTTAGATCAATTTATCTGTGTTACAAAATACGAGGTTAGTGACAGCGAGATACAAGTCATCTTTCACTGTCTATCTTACCTTCTGCCCAGACTCTAACAATCTGGCGCCGTATGAGATGATCCAATACAGTATATAAGAAAATAAAGTAAAAATTTTTTTTTTTAGCATATGTTTTATTTTAAGCATCTTCGTACTGAGTTACAATGAATTTTCAGTTTTTATCTTTTACTTCTATTGTACACAGCTTCATACGGAAGACAATGGTGTGCTTACATTCATTCATGTGTTACTCATTGTTTGAGGACAATGAAAATGAGTGAAAATGTGAAACATTTAAGTGTGTCCTCTACGTTCTCTTTTCTGCTTTATTTTTGAGGGCTACTCCTTTAACATAGTAATATCATAATTAATAATAGTGGATCTCTGCACTTCCATTATAACTATTACTTCGGTATCAATTTACATCTTTACCATATTGCTGTAGTGAATTAAATGTTATATTTTTACATTACCTCAAGTAATGTAACGTGCTCAGTCACTCGTTACGGGTTTAAAGTCAGATAAACGGCATCACTGAGAAGTGTCACTGTGTAATGGTCACACGGAAACCCTAAGAAATGTGGACAGGAAAGTTGTGAAAGTGATAGAAAACTTATATGAAAATAATGAAGTAAAATTTAGTCTTGGATCGGTGAGCACGGGATGGCTGGAGAACAATATGGGAGTAAGACAAGGTTGTGTGATATTCCCAACGTTATTTAACATATATCTGGAGGAACTGATAACAAGAATTAGAATGAGCGGCAGAGGTGTAGAAATTGGAGGCAACAGACTAGGGTGCTTAGCATATGCTGATGACGTGGTACTCACGACGGACAACAAGGAACATATGGAGGAACTATTGCAAATAACAAACCACTATGGAAAAGAATGGAAGCTAAGGTTCAGTTCGCGAAAGTGCAAAGTGATTCAGATAAACGATGAGCGGAACAATCAATGGGTGCTGGGAGACAGTGTATTAGAGGTGGTGGAAAGGTACACTTACTTAGGAATGGAAGTCAGCAGTGAAGGCATAGGCGAGGAAAGACAAAGGAAAATTAGTGAAGGCAAGGCAAGGAGAGCAGCAGGGATGATCCTGAATGGAGGAAGTAGGGTGATTAATAAATATGAAGTCGGCAGGAGTCTGTGGAAGGGTATGGCAGTCCCACATTGCTTATATGGAGCCGAGGTGACAAAATTCACAGAGAAGGACATCCAAGAACTAGATAAAGTGCAGGACATGACAGGTCGGTGGGCTCTGGGAGCCAATAGATGTACAGGTTTGGAGGCAGTAAGAGGTGATATGGGGTGGAGTACCTTCAGGGAAAGAATTGCCAAGGGAAAACTGTCATTTATCAAGAAAATCGAAGGACTCCAAGAAGATAGATGGGCCAAGAAAATCATGAAGGAGAACAGGCCAGGATCCACTTGGAGGAGAGAGGTTAATAGATGGAAGAGAAAGGAAAATCTAGAAGAAGAGTGGAGTAGATTGAAAGTCAGGGATATAAGAAGAAGGATAGAGGACAATGGATGGAGAAAGTGGAGATCAGGAATAGAGAAGAAGTCTACAC
>JAPQNM010000042.1:635236-637736 GCA_029783475.1 Metacarcinus magister | reverse complement strand
AAAAACTTGAGTGTTAGGGAATTTTATATAAAAAAAATGCAATCAGCGTGACGTCACGCAAGACGTGCTTTTTATGACCTCAATAACTCATTACGTATTGGGAATTTTTAAGAAAACCAAATTACACGCTCTTTGAATTGTATTTATCTCTACGACAAAAAATAACACCACAGTAAGTTTTGACATTATGAAAAACCTTATGACGTCATACCGTCGTGCGTCATGGCGACATTTTCCAAAGTCGACATTGATAATTTGGTTATATCATGAAAGTTTCAAGTTGAAAGATCTTATGTTTTATTTTTATTTATTTATTTATTTGTGTCAGAGGGTGAGCCTCCCCTTAATAAAAAGATACTACGAATACTTTTGTGGAAGATAAGTGATGACACTCTAGCAAGACTGATTTTTCATAGTTACATCTTCACCAGCTTCCATGACCTCAGTCCCGGATAAACAAGCCACTGACCAATGTCACGGATGCCAGTCAATAGTGATGTGGCAATAAGCTAAAAATAACCTTGCATGTGGTAAAGAATAGTGGAGGGAATAAAAGGCCGCTACTGTGTTTGATGTCGGCTGCGTCTGAACGGCATCATCGACTGGAAAGCAGGAAATGCAAAATACAAGTCCACAGTTGTCTAATAATTGTGAGAAAATCAATCTGTTGTATAGTAAAGAGGTGATTCTGTAGAATGTTAATATTCTTGTTATTGTGACTACTTCTGAACGTACGAAGAAACAAACAGGTGGAAGCGAGAGAAAACAAGAAGAAGAAGAAAAAGAAGAAACAAAGGGAGGAAAAGAGAGAGAAAAAACAAACAAAAGAATTGAGTATCAGGGATTATTACGATTTCCTGATGTTTATGGAAATCATTGTGTTTTAATATGATTCAATTGGAAATTAGTTATTAATTGCACTCACTCTTAAATCAAATGCAATAAGACTATTGATCTTTTCAGAGGTGAAGCTACCATGTATAATTTAAATCTGAAATCACACACACACACACACACACACACACACACACACACACACACACACACACACACACACACACACACACACACACACACACACACACACACACACACACACACACACACACACACACACACACACACACACACACACATACACACACACACACACACACACACACACACACACACACACACACACACATACACACACACACACACACACACACACACACACACACACACACACACACACACACACACACACACACACACACATACACACACACACACACACACACACACACACACACACACACACACACACACACACACACACACACACACACACACACACACACACACATACACACATGAATAATTAGATAAACAGATAGATAGGTCGATGAATACGTAAACATTCCAATTTCCTCACCCTCTCTTTTTACTTCTCTCAACTAACTTTGTTTCTGCCACTCCTCTTCCTATCTACATTCTCTTCTTGTTGCCCTTCGTCTCTGTTAACTCTGAATTCCTCTTCTTCCCTCCTGTCTCTCTCCCTTTCACTTTTTTCCACGGTCTTCTCTCATCCACCTCCTCCATCTTCATATCCTTCCTTCTTGCTGTATATCTACCTTTCCCTCTCTCTCTTTCATAGGACTTATAAAGAATTTTGGGGGAGCAATGAAAAATAACTTTCATTCCATAAAACAATTTAATTAGAGGATGAAAACTTCTTCACAAATCAACAAAATGATGGGACAATATAATTAGTATACTAAGTAGGCCTAATATGCTATATAAATGTGTAATATTTTTTGTGTATGTTAGATATCAAGGCAGGCTCAGTTATCATGCAACAGTGCACAGTGGGGAAGGCAAATGTCATGCAGGTTGAACGTCCACCTTTCACAATAATTATAATTCCTTTTATACTGTGTGCTCTTTTAATGTTGTTTCATAACTACACTCCGGTTGAGTATTTTGTTGAGAATCCTTATGGCTTGTGTGTGTGTGTGTGTGTGTGTGTGTGTGTGTGTGTGTGTGTGTGTGTGTGTGTGTGTGTGTGTGTGTGTGTGTGTGTGTGTGTGTGTGTCTGTGTGTGTGTGTGTGTGTGTGTGTGTGTGTGTGTGTGTGTGTGTGTGTGTGTGTGTGTGTGTGTGTGTGTGTGTGTGTGTGTGTGTGTGTGTGTGTGTGAGTACGGCGATGAAGGGAACAGCAATAATAAGTCTTCATCAAAAACCATGAAAGAGGATGGTCAAAATTCTTAGAAGAAAACCTGGAAAGAGGCTCCTTTGCGGCCTCATAATGTGATATATAAGTTAACAATGTGATTATTATAACGAGCACAGTGCCACTATCACAGATTTAGAGGAATACTAACAAAACTACACTTCATATTTCTTCGATGCACCAGCGATGGAGTGTTTCTCTCTCATTCAACACAAACATACAAGTACGTCCTTTTAAAAACAAATGTGAACACCAGTTAAGAACTTTGCGATAAAATCATTAGTCT
>JAPQNM010000042.1:612736-627736 GCA_029783475.1 Metacarcinus magister | reverse complement strand
TGTTACCGTCAGTGTCACGTCAAATATGCATTTTGTACTACTTGTAAGAAACCAACAAATGTCACAGAATTCTGTAAACATACTACCTTTCAAGTTTAAAAAATTCACACACTCCTTCCTTGCTGCAAACCAAATGACACTTTAAAAAGAAAAACTGTTGTCCATATCCATATACGTGAACCTCTTTAGACTCTCTTTACTTCCATCTTCATTCAAGGCAACCTCCCAAGAAGAATAGTATATACTATCCCATTACCATCTTGCAAGACACGGGGCAGAACATTCCTTGATGCTCATAATTACGTTGGAAAAAAGACATTAGTGTATGCCTTTCAGCATATCGCTCCTATTATTTGGTAACACTTTACTTCCAATATGACCTGAGCGAAGGTGAAATAAATAAAAGTGATAATCCGAAAAGATCCTTACCTGTCAGCGGATCTCCTCTTCTGGCCGGTGTGTGAAAGCCCAATGGATCCCTCACCAAACCAACCCTTACATCCTCACTTCCACATCCTCCCTCGTGCAACAACCAGACCCCAGACGCGTAAAGCAGTTATTTGTTTCCCTCCACGAACACTGAAGACCTTTACTGTAACACCATCTCTAAAAAAAGCTTCATAAAGGTTCAAGAGACAGATCGATCTCTGGCTAAGATAATACGCGTTGCAATAGACAAGAAAGCACCTACAATAATCTAGTATCCTGATGATGGGGTTGTAAACATGTTAGTAAGGCTAAGGCTTGAGTTTAAATTTCAACAAAAGATGCTACTTTGACATTATCGATTACCTTAAAATGGCCTAAATGTTACACAATACCAGTCATTATGTAAGGTGTGTAGTATGAATATCATCCAGGTAGGTACCGTATAAAGTAAACACTCTGTCTACACTAACATGCGAAATAAAATGTTTTGTCGGATGCTTCTTTTGGGGATCGCCACATCGAATCACCCGTCCCTTCTCACACTGCTCTCTGCAACTTCCTGTCACATCAACCACCTGCATGGCCTCCCTTACTGCATCCATAAACTTCCTCTTTGGACTTCCTTTTCTCTTTCTGCCTTGTGGCTACATCCTCACCATCCTTCTCCAGACATACTCAGCATCCCTCCTCTTCACATGCCCAAACCATCTCAATCTCGCGTCTCTCACTATGTCTCTGAACCATCCTTCTTGCACTGTTCCTCTGATATACTAACGAATTATTTTGTCCATTCTCGTCACTCCTAATGAAACTTCGTACCTGTTTCAACTCTGTTACCTCCACCTCCGCTTCATGTCTCATTATCAGCACCACAGCTTTTGACACTCACTACCGTCGTGTTGACCTTCCCTTTCGTTATTGCAGTTACCTTTTGATCACAATCACTGCTGTCAACATTCTCCAACTGCTCCACACTATCTGCTCTCTTCTTTATCACTCTGCCACACTAGGTGATAAAAACAATGTACGTAATTTGAGCTGCTTGGTGACAAGAAAATCTTCCTGAGTTTCTGCAGATTTTTTTTTTCTAAGTCTACAAGTGAACGAAGATGCCTCTGATTGCTTATTTACCTTGGAAAGTGGGTCGTGTCTCGAGGCTGGAGTGGGCTGGGATGGAGTGGGGTGAGGAGAGGAAGAATGAACACTGCAAGGCGATAGCATTTTTTTTTTTTTTTAGTTTTCTTTCTTTATCAATAGGTAACAGTACTTTCCAAACTTTATTGGAATATTCTTTATATAAATAAGACAGTTGGAAAGTGGGAACAGAAAAAAAGAAAAAGGTGAACCAGTATTAATTAGTTGCACACAAAAAAACAAATGACATCCAACTGATATATGAAAAAGTGATGGCGTAAAAAAAGAGAGAAAAAAAAAGCTATAATGAGAACGATGTTGAGGGAAACGCCGCGTCGATAGTGGCGATAGTGGCGGAAAGGATGAAATTTTTACTTGTCTCCCGTAACGAAAAAACCAACGGCGAGCCACACGACTTGGCCGACGATGCTCATTACAAAGACAGCGATGTTAGTGAAGGCTGCGGGTCTGAGGGTGAGGTAGCAGAGACCGGCTAGTACATAAGGAGCCGAGGAGAACAGCCCAACAGTATCGAAGGGCGGACACACCACGGCCATTACAAACCCGTTGAAGAGGTACTTGTGGGCCTTGGCTAGCATGGCGCGATACGTCTGTTCAGTGGACTCGGCTACCTTGGTCACGAACCCCAGAAATGTTGCAGCGGCGACGGGGGCAAACCATAGCATCGAGTGAATCGTTCCCACGCCACTGCATACCATCACACGCGACCCTACCGGAGCCCAGGAGAGAGAGTGTAAACGGAGGGAGAGGAGCATTGCAATTGGGATAGACGGTATACAACAAATAGAGCGGAGATAATTCATGAGTTTTGTGTACCAAAAAATAAAGAAATCATTATAATCAACCGGAAACAGATGATGGGAGCACTCACCTAAGGTACAGAAGATGGCGAGGGAAGCTGCTACTCTTTCCCACGCTCTCTCACTCACCACTGATGCCAAACCAGACGACGCCGACGTCAGACTCACTATAACACTCACCACCAGCCCAGTGTTCACCGCCATCCCTGCCACACGACACACCACCCTTAGAAACACACCCACACTACCTGTCAATTCCCTACCACACACCTATCTCCAACAGACACTTTTTTTTTTGGTTTCCTATATATACACACCTTCCCCACATCTCTCTCTCTCTCTCTCTCTCTCTCTCTCTCTCTCTCTCCTCTCTCTCTCTCTCTCTCTCTCTCTCTCTCTCTCTCTCTCTCTCTCTCTCTCTCTCTCTCTCTCTCTCTCTCTCTCTCTCTCTCTTCCTTCCTTTCTATTATTTTTCTTTCCCTTTTATATCTTTCCCTTTCTGTATTTTTTTCTCGCTTTATTCTCTCTATCTCTCTCTCTCTCTCTCTCTCTCTCTCTCTCTCTCTCTCTCTCTCTCTCTCTCTCTCTCTCTCTCTCTCTCTCTCTCTCTCTCTCTCTCTCTCTCTCTCTCTCTCTTCCTCTCTCACCTTCAGTGTGTGTGGGCGGGTCAGGGCTGAGCAGCACCATCAGAATATATGACTGAACGCTGAGTTGAGGTACTGACTCCAGCAGCGAGTGGAACCATTTTATAGTGCACGATTCAGTCTCTTCCTTCGCCTGATCCCACAGCTCCTACGGGCGAGGGAAAGAAGATAGAGAAAGATAAGGAAGAGGTTGAAGTGGGTAATGGGAAGGTGATGGAAAAGGAAAAAGGGGAAAAGTTGGATGACGAGGAAGGGAAAGAGACAAAATGAAAGTAGTGAGGATGTTGAAATGATGGAAAAGAGTTCAAAAGAGCAAAGGAAAAGTCAAAAGAGGAAGTGAGGCGAGAACGAGATGAAAGTGTTAGTATGACGGTGCAAGGAAGGAGAGACAATGATTGCAGTAACGATAATACAAGATACCTGAAAGTAGAATGTCAAGGCGAGAGGTGAGAGCAAAAAGCGAGGCAGGTGAGGCTAGTAACACAAATATAAGAACAATTGTTGATCTGATTGAAATAAATTCGTGGAAAAGCTGTTGGTGCACGATATTGGATGTTGATGGTGACAGGAACAAGGGAAGGGAAAAGGATGACTGAAAACTGTCTGGCTGGGAGAGAGAGATAAAAAGGATATGAGCGGTGAAGCAAGGGAAGGAAGGCAGTGAGGGAGGATGCTTAAGACCTACACACAACCTCACCAGATGATGCCAATACACAAAGGTTTATTGGATTTTCTCCTTGTTGTGTGTTCTTGATATTCTGGATTTCATGGGTACTTAAGGTCCTCGCTACGGATCTCAAGATTTCCAGTTTGATTTAATTTGTTGAATACAGAATATTACCATCACCACCACCACCACCACCACCACCACTGTTATTACTTCTTCTATAACAACAACAACAACAGCAACAACAACAACAACTACTACTACTACTACCACTACTACTACTGCTACTACTATTACTACTACTTCTACTACTACTACTACTACTACTACTACTACTACTACTACTACTACTATTACTACTACTACTACTACTACTACTACTACTACGTACTAGTGGTAATACTGATAATAACATTAATAATTTCAATAATAATGATAGTAGTAGAAGTAATAAAACAGTAATAACAATGATAATAATAATAGTAATAATACTAAAAATAATAATAATAATAATAATAATAATAATGATAATAATAATAATAATAATGATAATGATAACGATAATGATAACGATTGTATTAATAATCATTGTAATAGTTAGGTTAGACAAGTTATTTAAGTTAGTGCAGTCACCCATTTTTATTATTATTTTTTTTTTTTACATGTCAATATCGGTGAAAAAGGACAAAGTCAACTCCTCTCCATCATTTTTTCTTGCGTTATCTCTACGACATAAGTGACGTAAAGATAACGGAAGAAAAATGTGACTATTATCGATTTTGTTTTTAGTCTGGTGCTGCTGTAAAGATTTCTACTTTAACACGCTAAGGGAAGAGCGCAACTTCAAAACAACTCCGCCTGTCAGCGTGCAGGAGGAACATAGACACAGTAGAGAGGAGGAAGAGGAGGAGAAGGAGAGACAGTAGATGGTGAAAGAGAAAGAAGAAGAACAGAAGAAGAATCACCATCTATCGTCACCATCACAATCACCCCCTTTCACCAATGACTATCCTATCATTATCTGCCATCACCATCATAACCTATTATCCCTTATCTCATCTCCCTTACAGCATCCACCACCACGCATCATCCTATCACCTCCCATCACTCCTTATCACCACACTTAGCGCCTCTATAACCAACTATCACCACTTTATCATCAACGCTATCACTACCCTCACATTCATCACCATCACCATCATCATCATCACTATCACTCATTCATCACTATCACTTCTTCAACACCCATCACCATCATTATTATCACCATCATTTCAACACCATCACCATCATCACCATCATTTCAACACCATCACCACCATCACTATCACCCATTCATCACCATCACTCACTTCAACACCATCACCATCCTCACCACCACTCAGTACACCACCGTCACAATAACTACCCTTTACCTTGCCCTTGTGTTACCTGCAGGAGCCAGGTGAGGGCGGCCTTACCTGGGGTGTTTTGCCGAAGGATAGAGAAGGACGTTGGGATGCGGGTCGTCTCTTAGAGGGCCAGCTTTCTGCCCGCCACGCCCGGAAACACCATAACACTTTCCTGCCTATGCTGATACCATCCACAGAAGGAGAGAGAGAGAGAGAGAGAGAGAGAGAGAGAGAGAGAGAGAGAGAGAGAGAGAGAGAGAGAGAGAGAGAGAGAGAGAGAGGTAAGATTAGTCACCGAAAATAGTTTCAATCACTGTTGCGTTTCCTTTAATCAAGCCTTTTCTTTTCTTTTCCTTTATGAGAGGACAATAAAGGCATTCATCCGTGTGTGTATTGAATGCTTCATCTGATTTTTACATGTGCAATTAAAGTTAATCAAAGGTAACTGAATGGGTGGAAAAAAAGAAGTTATTCTCAAACTCCGAACTTGTTATATAAACTCTAACAAGATACACGGATAAAAAATAATGTTGCCCAGTCATGGTTCCGTGGAGAGTTGCCAAGTAGAGTTAAGATAAAGATTGAAGAGATGAGTGAAAAGTACAACACAAAGCGTACATATATTACGTCCTGTCATCAACTCTTAGCATCCACAAGAGGTAACAGCTGGTAGGAAAGGAGAGCGACGTTAGACAGCCGGAGATCAGTAATAGTATTAGGCATCTACATACAAACATTAGACTCTTCAGTAGCCCCGGAAATGCTGATTGATAAAGAGGATTCCCTGCTGCTGATAAGTGAGAAACAAACACATTTAAGTAAAACATAGCGAAGCAACATTCCAGAACAGACATACGAACAAAAAAATAATGAAATACGAGTAAAAATATTATATCAATACTACATGAAAAAACAAGATTGACTAGAACTCAGGATGAAGTGATGCAACAGACGGGATTGGGGGGGGGGAGAGAGAGAGAGAGAGAGAGAGAGAGAGAGAGAGAGAGAGAGAGAGAGAGAGAGAGAGAGAGAGAGAGAGAGAGAGAGAGAGAGAGAGAGAGAGAGAGTGTGTGTGAGAGAGAGAGATATGAATAACAGGTTACACTCAATAACTTTCAATATACAGTATCCTTTTGAACACTTACAGGTAGTGAGGCGCCACCTGCAGGAGGAAGAGTCCCCTTGCCAGCCACTTGTTGACTGGTGCCACGGTAACTATGTCCGGCTGCACTAGTCTGGAGGAGGGAGATAGTTCATTAATCATCTCCAAACGTACAACATCTTACCTATTTTCCATTTGAAATTTTTCTTTGTCTGTCTGTCTGTCTTTCTATCTGTCTGTCTGTCTGTCTGTCTGTCTCTTTCTCTCTCTCTCTCTCTCTCTCTCTCTCTCTCTCTCTCTCTCTCTCTCTCTCTCTCTCTCTCTCTCTCTCTCTCTCTCTCTCTCTCTCTCTCTCTCTCCCCTTTGCACGTCACCTGCTTCATACTAAGCTACCCTTTAATGCCACTTTATCAAAACATAGAATTGTTATCTTAATATAATCTAAAGTCGTCGGGCTTAACACATCACAATTGTATACATTTTTACTTCAAGGCCAACAGATGCGAGAAGGGAACAACAAATGTTAGGATATGGGATGGAGTAGATGTAAGCAATCTGCTGAATACAATTATGGATGGTGAGTTGAATTTTATAAGCAAATTAACAAGACTTAAGTATAAAGTTAGAGTTTGAGTAGTGACATCGGTTCGTCTTGACACTTGGCAAGGCAGCGAGGCAGTGAACTCCTACAGTAACGCAGCAAAGGTTGTGTGATTTTAGTTACTTAATCGAGACATAGGTAAAGAGGGCAAGCTGTGGTGTTGAGGCAGTGTATGCAGGAAAGGCTACTCACTGTTCGTAGGCGTAGGCATTGATGAACAGGCTTGGCAGCACAAGGAAAGTGACGGTCAAGCCGCACCACCACTGCTCTCCTGCTAGACACAGGTTGGCGGCCACAACCACACTAGACACTTGGTCGGCTACATACAACAGAAGGTACCATGAAGCGGGGATGAACAGAGTGATCATCTGCCATGCAATCACCATCTCCAGGACTTGCTCCTCACTGTAGCGAAATAGATGTGCATCCTGTGTCTGCACAGAGCTGTGATATCCCAAGGCGCGCGTCTCCATCACCACGTAGTCGGAAGCGACAGACACACGGGAAGTGTCGTCTACACTATCTGGAGCCTGTGTTCGCAGGATCTTCCAGGAGGTCACGGTGGTCGGGGAACTATCGGTTTGAGTCGCCACTTCCTTGGATCTTTGAGAGTTATTTGAGGGGACGTTCCCCACAACAAAGGTGACTGGATAGGACTCCCTTACCGCCTCCGTTCCGAAGAAGCCACCGCTGCTTCTGCCACCATAGGAGGCAGCACCCTGCCGCCTATTCACGCCGGTGGGCCGAGCTGATCCAGTTTCGGGATCAGACTCGAAGCCACCATTATAATTACCTTTTCGTGCCATTACTATACACTCTGCACAGTGCAGGGCCTCTGGACCTGGGAAGGTCCAAGGCGTTGAGCTGTGGGTGCAATGATGCCACAGTTTAGTAGTTTGCAAGACACCAGTATGAAAGTGGCGCCTCTTCACGCTCCATCGAGGCTCGGCGAGAATAAAGAATCCCACAAGTGCCACCAGAAGCAACACAGCCTTGGTTAGTATTGGTGTCAGGCAAAACGTTCATTCTTTAGACTTAACAACTATTGAACACAGAGCACTATGGAGTGTGGGGCCTCTTAGGGCTGCGTGTCTCTTCTCCAGAGTGACTGACGATACTCCTTCATCCACGCCTCGATAACAGATGATAACATTAACTTTAACCACCGATAAGCTTATCAAGGCAGGGTTGTCTAACCTCACTGTTGCCTCCACCCCAATAACTGGGTCTCCATCGCCGTCACAGGCACGGCACGATGCACGTGTGTGTGTCAACACGAAGCTTCCCAGCCAGCCATGCCCAGTGATCAGTAGGTTGGTTTTACTTGAATCCCAAGCGGAGAGGAGTACAAGGTGGTGGTGGTGGTGGCGGTGTGAGGTAATAGCTTAACCTTTTCTCCTTACCACCCTTCCTGTTGCCCACCTTTTCTATCTTGTTTGAATAAATAACTTATAATAAACAAGGTCTATCCTTTTTCCCTCACAGACGGATGTTCTTAACAAAAATATCAAACCTATGTAACACTTCACTGCAATACTAGTAGTCACTTCGAGAAGTTATTCTGCCTATTTAGAAGTAGACGCCGTGATGTTGTACTACGCCAAGGGAACTCGGTGCCAATATTCACGTGCGGTAAAGGACTACATAATATTAAATTCCTTGTATATTGTTACTGTTGATATCTAATCTCACGACATAATGAGATAATAATAACTTTCTGTATACGTTGAATGAGTATCAACTGTCTGTAGAATTCAGAACTAAAGGAAATGATTTTGTTGCGTAAAACAAGGAAATCTTTTAATTTCGTAAAACAAGGAAATTATCTAGTTTCGCAAAACAAGGAAAATGATAAAGTTTTCGATAGTATCCAAGCTCCTCACACAAAGAAAACTTACATATAAGCATTCATAGCAGAAAAGTTAACAAACACGAATATAGTATCATATTTAAGTCTTTTCACGTTACCTTACCTCCTTGGTGCAGTGGTTATCAAATGTGACTACGAATCCGCTGGCCCGAGTTCGATCCCGGGTGAGGGCAGGCGGCGCACAGGGGAAGGTAAACTATTTTCCACCACAGACTCAAAGGCCAATGTGACGGGAGATGATGCCTCGTTTTAGCCTCGTCTTAGTCTTGTCTCGTCTTTGCTTTGTCTTAGCCTCATCTTTGTCTCGTCCTTACCTCGTCTCTGTCTCGTCTTAGCCTTATCTTAGCCTCGTTTTAGCCTCGTTTTTTTTATCGCCTTAGCCTTGTCTTAGCTTTGTGCTAGTCTCGCTTTACCCTCGTCTTACCTGCGTCTTACCTTCGTCTTAGCCTCGTCTTAGCCACGTCATAGCCTCGTCTTAGCTTCGTCCTTATCTCACTTTAGCCTCAATTTAACCTCGTCTTAGCCTCGTCTTAGTCCCGTCTTTGTCTCGTCTTTGTCTCGTCTTAGTCTCCTTGTTACCTCACCTTAGCATCATCTTTTCCTCGTCTTAGGTTCGTCACTTCCCGAGAGAGAGTTGTGGTTTTTTTTTTTTTCACTTATCAGTTTCCTTCATCACACTTCACTTTCATATAACAATAACTGACACTAATAAGAGCTTAATACACACACACACACACACACACACACACACACACACACACACACACACACACACACACACACACACACACACACACACACACACACACACACACACACACCCACCCACCCACCCACCCACCCACCCACCCACCCACCCACCCACCCACCCACCCACCCACCCACCCACCCACCCACCCACCCACCCACCCACCCACACACACACACACACACACACACACACACACACACACACACACACACACACACACACACACCCCACACACACACACACTACCCTGGCAGAGATTGTCACTTAAAATGGTGTGGGGTTTCTGGTGATAAAGGTGACCTACAAGTGCACAGTTCAGACGTATATACAAAGGATGAATGGGTAAATAGATAACATGATATTCTTGTATTCAGGGATGTTGTTTGAATGTGTTGCTTATGTATGTAAGAATGTATCTACTCATTACTTTAAATTGTTCTGGCCTAATATGTTTTTTTTATATACTACTGCTTCAAGTTCCAAGATGGTGAGCCGTGGAATTAATGATCTCCACCAAACTGTTATTAGAGTAGATTGTTTAATGTCGTGTGTGTGGGTGATGGTGCTTACTTGAACCCATCACTTATTTGTATGTTCTCTGAGTGTCTTTTTGCATGAACTTTACTTAAATTACATGCATAAGAGACAATTTTTACGATCCCTATTGGCTTTATTTAGTGAACATTTGTCGTCTACATCATATATTATTACATATTGTATATTATATTTAATTGCAACTTTTATGTACCAATAAAAAATTTGCCCAGACATTCCCGTCATCCTCTATATTGGAATCATATTTGAAGAAAAATGTGTATTATAGTCATTGTTACAGTTTTCATGATGTCACTTGCTTCAGAAAGATTCCTGTATTGTTAGTACTTAAGACATAATTATTTGTAGAGGCACCAGTAACACCACTCCTAAATATTAAGAAAAGGCACCATTGTTTAGCATTCTGTTCCATGGTGATCTTTTTGAGGCTTTCCGTATTACATCCAATACATTTATTTATAAACTTTAACGTCTCAAAACTTTTGTAAGACTTCATGTTTTTGATCAGAATTGTTATGTCACTCTCCAATTAATCAATAACCTCACAGTTTTCCTCGAGAATCAACACTTTTCTTCCCAGCGTGTAATGGTTGGCTTCCCTTTCCGCTTGTAGGGTATCTTCTACTGAACTTGTAGAGTCACCACCCCGGTGCTGCTGCCTGGGGGAAAACAAGGACAAACATACTCTTTGTCACTCCTCTTCACCACTGACAAACAACACAGCCTTTGACGCCATAAACAAGGCAATCAGTTAGGAAACTAATGATGAAACAAACGTGTAAAGGCGCTAGATTGCTTTGTCTTTTTGTCAATTGACTTACTGAGTAATGAAAGTGGAATGAACCAAACTGAATACTTCTGAAAGGTAAACATACAATACATACAGAATAGTGACAGCAAAAAGCAGGCCGACCGACCCTGCTGTCACTTGTTACTGGTCCCTATATTATAGGAAGGACATAAGATTGCTAGAATCAGTTCAGAGGAGAATGACAAAGATGATAACAGGAATGGACAACATTACTTACGAGAAGAGGCTAAAGCGACTTAAACTACACTCGTTGGAGAGACAAAGAGTTAGGGGAGACCTTATCGAGGTATTCTAATGGTTTAGTGGAATTAATAAAGGGGATATAGATAAAATTCATATGTTAAGCAAACAGGTTAGAACGAGAAGTAATGGGTTTAAGCTGGAAAAGTGTAGATTTAATGAAGAAATAGGAAGGAACTGGTTTACAAATAGAGTAGTTGATAATTGAAACAAACTTAGTTATGAGGTCGTGAGTTCAGAGTCGATAGCAAGTTTTAAGAAAAGATTGGATAAAGTTATGGTGGGGATGCCAGGTGGAGTTAATATTGAGGGAACTACCACGTGTAGGCTGCCAGGCCTCTTGTAGTTCCTCACTTTCTTTTGTTCTTCATATGTTCTTATTAACTTAATCTAAAATATAGGCGATTTTCTATTAGACAAATTTATAGTGTATATTACAAACAAGAATTACAATATAACTTTTAAAGCAGACAAAACAATCTTCATTAAAGTTTTATTGTAAAATAAATGTCTTTTTAGAATTTTGATACAAACTAAGATTGTACCATTAAAAGTTTAATGTAAAACAGGCAAACATATTCTCAAGTTGGCTTTTCAAAGGATGCTGCTCTACTCTGCTTGATGGGTTCCTGCGGCACGCCTTGCCATTCCTCTCACCCAACCTGTCTCACTCAGTGGTAGTCATGACAAATGTGTTTTTCTATCTTACTGCTGCTTCCCGTGTTGGGACGTGCAGTGCGGCAAGGCGTTGGTGTGACTTGGTGGAACAATTGTTACTCTCCACCGTCCCACAACAACCGTGTTCATGCATCGCATCACCTTTACCTTTCCCGCGTCAGAAAGTAAGGGACGCACACTCACTTCCTATCGCATTATCTATCAAAAAAGAAATATCGAGTATAATGATGAAAACAAGTACCAAGATGTAGTGGTGCACTGGGACTGTGGTAGCATTATGAAGAAAGGGAGGGTAGGGAGGGTAGGTGTCATGGGTGGAATTTGGGGCCTACGTGACATTGGTGAGAATGTCATGGGTAAGGAATGTTTCCTTTGGGCCTACGTGCAGGTGGGGACGCTTCATTTAAGCCGAATATTTCTTCGGTGAGTCATAAAACAAGACGTGCCTGACCCAATCAGATTTGAGCATTTTAGACAATGAGTGAGTTGAAACCAAAATGCTTTATCTCCATGGGGGGGGTATTATCAGGCTGGGAGACATTTTCTGCATGCAAGCAGGCCTACTTAATTGTAGGGATAGTTGCATGATGTGTAACATTTACGTGCATGTTGAATTGGGGTTGTGTTTTACGAATTAACACAACCAGAGTGACGCCTTCTGGCAGTCTGTGGCATGTCGGTGACCCGAGCGGGGTAGCGGCGAGCCGCTTTGACCCCGGGTGGACCGCGGTCAGTCTTGGTGGAGCAGCTACTGTGACAGGTCAGGTTTGGGGTGAAATTCTTTTTCCACGCTGTTACTCGCGTCGCCATTGCAATCTTGCATAGTCCAAAGGGTGGACTGCAGTTGCATGGTGGCGTGAGGAATTGCGTGGAGTTTCTTTGGGAAGAAACTGGTGGGGATTAGGTGGTGAGTGAGGTGGAGGGAAGGTAAGTGGAGCCACGTGGAGCTAGTGAGGTGGAGTTGTTACGTGGAAATGGTAGGACCCATATCGCCACGTGTCTCTATAAGGGGAGTCTGGTTTTGTCCTGCCTCATGAGAGAGAGGAATCGTCTGGGTGAGACTGAGCCTTTATGTGGAGAGTGGAGTTGTTACGTGGAAATGGTAGGACCCATATCGCCACATGTCTCTATAAGGGGAGTCTGGTTTTGTCCTGCCTCATGAGAGAGAGGAATCGTCTGGGTGAGACTGAGCCTTTATGTGGAGAGTGGAGTTGTTACGTGGAAATGGTAGGACCCATATCGCCACGTGTCTCTATAAGGGGAGTCTGGTTTTGTCCTGCCTCATGAGAGAGAGGAATCGTCTGGGTGAGACTGAGCCTTTATGTGGAGAGTGGAGTTGTTACGTGGAAATGGTAGGACCCATATCGCCACGTGTCTCTATAAGGGGAGTCTGGTTTTGTCCTGCCTCATGAGAGAGAGGAATCGTCTGGGTGAGACTGAGCCTTTATGTGGAGCTAGCTAGTGGAGTCGTCTCTGAGTGGAGAGACTGAGTCTAGCTGTGTGGAGAGAGGTGGAGTTTCTTGGAGTTTCTTTGCAGAAGAAACCGGCGGTGGAGCTGAGGTGGAAGAGTGGTAGTGAGTGGAGTTGTCTTGTGAAGCCACGTGGAGCTACCCACGCCTGCGAGCCGCCCACGCCTGCACGTGTGTA
This sequence comes from Metacarcinus magister, assembly GCA_029783475.1. Taxonomy (NCBI): domain Eukaryota; kingdom Metazoa; phylum Arthropoda; class Malacostraca; order Decapoda; family Cancridae; genus Metacarcinus; species Metacarcinus magister. The sequence continues at coordinate 614,395 of JAPQNM010000042.1, read as the reverse complement.
CGCGTGCACGCGCACACTACTGCCTCAAGAGTAGGAAGTTCTTAAGTGGAGTAAGGAAACTCGTAAGGCTTACATTTAAGTTTTATAGCCAGGTAGCGAGTGAATGGTGTGTGAGTCTTAATCATGACTTCTTTTTCAGGGTGAACTTATTTAAATAAACTAAAGAAGCTTGTCTATTTTGTTTACTTAGCCAAACACTCTGGGTACATAAGATTTAAAACTTAGGCGATACAGAGCCTCCGAAGGTGAGTGAATAGAGGTTGGTGTCGGAAGGCTGGTACTTATCCTACAGTTTTATCATCACGAGTTCTACATAATAATATATTGTTACATTACAATATGTAAGGAGGACAAAAAACCCCCCGTGACAGTAGGGAGGAAGGGAGGAAGGGAGGAAGGAGGGAAGGGAGGAATTCAATGGAAGTGTAATAGGAAGCGGGAGGCTGGGAGAAAGACAGTTGGGCAGGTGGTGTGGGGGACACACGCTAACAAAAAGAGGGTAAACACTGGCTGCACGACAACAATAATACCGCATTTATATAACTCAAACCCTTTTCAAAAACCCATAACTGTGTCTTCTTGATTCTATTTTTCTTTAACATCTATTTTTCGTTCTTCCTCGTTCTCCCTGCCGCATTAAAACCAAAACATGGAGATTTATCACACAGGAAAACCTTTACATTGTTTTAGCTCTAGCTTTGTTGAATCTTCTTTTACTTGCTTAGTTTATATTTAGAAAATGTTGTATATCAGTGTTGATGGCTTGTTATTGAAACTATTGAGGTCAAAGATTGTGTTCTGTGACTTCCATCCACTTTCTTTCATCCACTATCCATACATATATTCCATTCATAAACCTTTCATACCTATACGTTCTCATTCATTCTGTGTAGCCTAGCATGTATCTCAGTCCTGTTTTTGTTATTCTCCTGAATGTGCCCCATCCCATGTAGTACGTCTATAGATTGACTATGTTTTGTTTTGTTATGTATATGTATTTCTATAGACTGATTGTTATTATTTTACTATTATTTTAACGTATAACATCACTGCAATGGTTATATTACAGTATTGTGTAGTACTTAGGTTAACAAGCCTGCTGGACAGTCTTACTATGTACTAAAAACTCACAATGACCTTATACTATTATTTTTTAGCATATCATTAAATATGTTGTGGAGACATTGTTGTTATTGTTAGTATAAAAAAATATCATAAGCGTTATTTTGTTGGAAAGAAAGATTTTCTGATATTTGTTTTTATATTATATATAACTATTCTTATGTAGCTAAGTTAAAACTGAATTAAATAAAGTTTAAAATACGTAGTCTAGCTTGTTTTTATCCTATTGGAAATCTTTATGGCATGAAATGATGATGACTTATAATTACGCAGTAAATAGAAACTGTATCCTTTTTCCAAAAACATGATTTTTTCCTCATTGTCTCGAAACCTATTAGACATATTGGACACATTGCAGCATCTGATAGACCTAATGAAACTCTACAACTGTTATTATGAATATTTGCTCTAGGACTAATAATTACGAAGTAAAATGAAACCGTATTCTTTTTCCAAAAACATGACTCTTCCTCATATTCTCGAAAGCTATTAGAGATATTGGAAATATCATTGCAGCATCTGATAGACCTAATAAAA
>JAPQNM010000042.1:602736-607736 GCA_029783475.1 Metacarcinus magister | reverse complement strand
AACCTTAGGCCAGACTATGAACCAGGCTTGTTATTGTGAGTTTTAGTCCTTTTTCTCCTCTTGTGCAGGTGTTGTGTTTTTGTGTTGTTGTGTGTGTGTTTTGTGTTTCTCAGTTGTGTGTGTTGTTTGTGTTGTGTTGTGTTGTTGTTTGTTGTTGTTGTTGTTGTTTTTTGTTGTGTTTGGGTTTGTTGTGGTTATATTTTTTTGTTTGTTGTGTGTTGTTTTGTCTGTTTTGGTTTGCTAATTAGAGAGGAAGTGATGTGATGGTTAATGGATACGGGTGGTGTGATTGGAGTGGTTGTGATGTGTGGTGTAAGTCTCGTGTTGTGTAATAGTGTGGCTGAGTCGTGTTTGTGTGTTTTTGTATGTGTTTGTTTTGTGTTTGTTTGTGTTATTGTTTTGTTGTGTGTAGTTGTTGTTTTTTGTTTCGTTGTTGTTCTGTGTGTTGTGTGTTTGTTTGGTGTTTGTTTTTGTTGTGTTGTTTTTTGTGTTTGTTTGTTTTTGTTTTTTGTCTGTGTTGTTATTTGTGTTGTTTTTTTTTTTTTTTGTTTCGTGTTGTGGTTTAGTTCCGTGTTTTTCTTTTATCTGTGTCTTCTTTGCGCTTCTGTGTCCTTGTTTGGTGTGTTCTTGTTTCTGGTAGTGTTTGTTTTGTGTCGTCGGGTGGGGGGTTGTGTGTGTGTGTTGTTTTCGTGTGCTGAGCACGTTAGTAGTTTCCGAATTTCGATTCCTTTTTTAGTTAATTTTTTATATTTTAAGGTTTTTTTTTACGTAGTTGGTCTATCTCTTATGTTCTATTCAGGTGCGGTATAAAAACAATTTTAGAGTCTATTACTTTGTTCTAAAAGGGGCTCGGGTGGTGTGTTTAAATAGATTATTGTGTTGTTTATGTTAGATTAAGTACTAGGGTATTTTGTTCTTTGGAAAAAAAAAATGCAAAAATGTTTGTTTTTTTTGTTTTTGTTATTATTTTATCAAACTATTTTTCAAAATGGTTAGATCAGTCGCTAGGAATAAGTCTGTTCTACATTTTCGAAGAGTGGGCAAACCAAGAACTTATATTTTTTTATTAGATAGTGATTAACGGCTAACCATAAATAAAAAAAAAAAAAAAACAAATGTAAGAAAATACCAAATCGTGAAAAACAAGGAACTCATGTGTATCTTGTCACTATTTTAAACAATATATAATACTTATTTGGTTGTTTATCTTTGTTTTTTTATTCTCTGATTTAGTATTCTTATTATTGTTTACTTTATTTTGAATTTATTTGATCTAGATTTCTTTCACGCACATGGACCCATGTTGGGTTTTTTTATTTTTTTTTTTTTTTTGTGCCTTTTCTTTTCCTTTTTAGGTTTTTATTCTAGAAGGGGAACAAGAGGTATAATTGTCTGTTCTTTTTTTTATTACTTTTGTTTTGATCTTCGGTTTCATTTTTTTCTTGTTTTTTTTTCACTTTTTTTTTTTTCCTTCTTTTTTCTCTTTTTCCTTTTGGTTTTCTAATTTTTTTTTTGGTGGTGTGTTGGTCCCTTGTTAATATTTTTTTTCGAGTGGTTTTCTTTTTTTACTATTATAATATCGTTAATTAAACGCAAACCGGAAACTAACAGTACGGTCGAGCGTTGTAAGAGTCTAATTTTTATTTTCTTATTTTATTTTATTTTTTTAATTAATATGTCTGGGTTTTATTTTTATGTTTTTCATATTTTTTTTTTTTTCTTTCATTTTTCTTTTTTTTCTTGTTTTTTTCCAATGTAATATTTTATTTTTTTTTTCTAAAGTAATTACTCTTTTTTTTTAACTCCGCTCCTAATAAAACTATTACAACCTATAGACTTAAATAAAAAAAAACGCTGCAACAGCAAAGGCCTCTCGCCACTTTATTTCATTACATACATAATGCTTTTTTTCTTTTCTTGTTTATTATTATTCTACAACTAATATAGGAGGGGAGGGACACAGCTCAAAATAACAAGAAACGAAAAGGAATAAAATAGAGTGGGTTTGCCAAGTAAGTACTTTTTTTTGGTTCTCTTTGTTCCACCCTCCCCTCCACACTTAATACCGGTCCACAGTGCGCTCGCCTTATCATACATCGATATAGAAGGTAGAGTGAGAGAGCAGTGTAGTCTATGAAGAGTACAGAGAGAGAGTAAATAAAAAAAAAAATAAGCAAAAGATGAGTGATAGGTTGAAGAGAGAGATGCGAAGAGTGTGAGAGGTGACGGGGGGCGTGAGGAAGGCGAGGAGCCGATCTATTATAGAAAGAGCCCACAAAACAACAGACAAAGAAGAAAAAGCCGAGAGAAGAGAAAAAGAACAGCATGCTCAGGACGATGAAACAAGAAGCGGCGGAGAGCAGGAAGAAGGAGGAAGTGAAAAGAACAGAACACAAGGAATCGAAAAACAGTCTTGTTTTGTTCGGGTATGTGTCTTTTGTTTTTTGTCGTTTTTGATGTTTTTTTTGCGTGTTATAGATTCGAGCGATTCTGTGGAGTTAGAGAGAGGGAGTGAGATGTTTGTGAAGAGAGAGTTTTAGAGTTTTTTTTTTTCGAGTATTGTTTGAGTTATGGTTTGTTTTGAGTTTTTAGTAGTATTAGTGTTTTTCTCTGTCGAGAGTCTCTAGGTTTAGATATGTTTTGATGAGTTATGAGGTTTTGGATGTGATGAGTTTTGTATGATATGTTAGTAGAGAGCAGGATCTGAGTTTAGATTTTAGTTTTGGAGTGTTGTGTTAGTTAGATTTCGAGATGTTGTTTTTTAGTTTTTAGTGTTTTTTTGTGAGTGTTCAGACTTAGGTATGTAGTATGAGGTTTAGTTTTTTAGTAGTTTTCTAGTTAGTTTGATGTATGAGTAGTTGAGATGTTTAGTTGGTATGGTGGTAGAGTGATGTAGATGATGAGGAGTGTCTTGTTGTTTAGTTTTGTTTTATGTTTTTGTGTTTAGTATTTGAGTTATGTTTTTTAGTGAGTTAGGGGAGTTCTTTTCTTTTTTGTATGTTAGTCTTTTAGAAGAGAGAGAACCGAGAGGACGGGGAGATGCTATGATTTGTAGATTTGAGAGTAGTATGGAGTATGTAGTTTTTAGTTTTTATGGTAGTATGTTTTTTTTTGTTGTTAGTTTATGTTAGTTGTTTTTATGTGTTGTAGGTTTTTAGAGTTTATGTTTCTCTTTTTTCCCGCCTCCCAGATGACAATAAGAGGAAGCCTCAAGAGGAGAAGATGTATAAACACAGAAAATCTCTATCTCTTTTCAGTAGTACGTCTCTTTTTTTCTTTTTTTCTTTTTGCCTTTCTCCCCCTTTTCTCCACCTGCATATCTCTACAAAATAAAATTAAGAGTCCAAAAACATAAGGTCAAAAACACAACAAAAAAAAAAACACCACAAAAAAAAACAAACAAACCCAAAAACAACAAATTCCACAAAACAAAAAGTCAAAACTCCAGAAGAAGAGAGAAAAGTGCACGAAGAAAAAAAAAAAGAGAAAAATAACTCAACAAGAAAACGGAATCAAGAAAAAAACGAAAAAACGAGAGACAAAAAAAGGAAAAAGTGAAAAAAACTCAAAACCAAGATCAAAAACAAGAGAAAGAAAAATGACAAAGCAAAAAAACAGAAAGAACAACAAGAAAGAAAAAAAAGTCAGAAGCAGAAGAAAAAGAAGTCAGCAAAACAAGAACAGAAAAAAACAAAAAGAAGAGTCACAAGATCAACGGAAACAAAACAAACCGGTATATAACCAGTGGTGTAATTAGAGCAAGAGAAGACAAAGGTAGGCTGGAGTCTGGTGTGCTCTAAAAGAGGTGCTTGGGCTTGCAGTAGTTGGCTAAGTATCTGGCTGGAGAGTGGGCATGTCTCTATTGAAGGATGTGAAGGAAGTGCCTTAGTAGCTTAGAGTCTACGTCTTGCTTCTCTTGCTCTGTCATGGGAAGGTGCATTGTGTGACTGCTAAAAAAGGAGAGTGCTCTGATAAGGAGTGCTTGGTACTCTCTGCTCTTTTAAGTGGCGCTAAACCAAGGGAAAGTGCTTAGTGGCTTTGCTGCCCATGAGTTGTCACAGAAAGAAAGTGCTGCACGCCTATGCCCTTTCTTAGAGTAGTGCCAGCTATCGGAGAAAAGGTGCTCTGAGCTAAAGCAAAGTGAGGAGTGCTTGCCACTTACGTTTGGAGTATGTAGCCTAGTTATTATCTGGAGGGGTGCAGTGGATGAGGTGCTACTCTTGCACGAGCTAGATGAGTTAGTCAGTTTTAGTTTGCTTTGGTGCTCTTTACTATGCTGTAGTGCTTAGTGCTTTGCTTAGTGCTTCTGCTAGGTTTCGTGCTGTGCTAGGAGAAAGGTTGTGCTGAGGTGTGCCCCTTTTGTGCGGGTGGGGTCGCATGCGCCGGCGGAAAAGGGGCACGACAAGGTTGGACGCATCATGAAAATCCACCAAAGGGGAATGGGTGGGGAAGGAGAGAAGGGGGGGGGGGGGGACGATGGGAATGGACGGGGAACGTGAAGGGGATACAGAGCAGAGGGGGTGTAGGAATGTGAATGGTTAAATAGGGGTTAGGGTCGGATGGAGGAGTGTAAGGGGGTGGATTGGAAGGGAAAGTGGGAAAGAAAAGGGGGTAAAGGGTGAAGGGATTATTAAAAATAAAAAAGAAAAGGAAGAAAAAAAAACCTGAAAACCCGTAGAAGACCGAGGAGCGAGGGGGATAGGCGGGGTTAGGGGGGGAAAGTGGGAAGGAGTGGGGGAAAGGGAAGGAGAAAAGATTGTGTGAAAAGGCCAGGGGTGGGACTGAGTAGGTTTGCTATCCCCAACTGTAGCACAGGCTATTTGTTTAGTGTGATGTATTCCTTCTTCTCCGCTCTTCCTACTGGAAAGGGGAATAGTGACGTTCCCGAAGACCTTACCAGTACGCCGTGTCAGAGGCGTGATTCCAACAACAGAAAAATAGAAGGCGGTTGTTTGGGACATTCGAGGCAGGGAGTCAGCCAGACAGAGAAGTTATTGATC
>JAPQNM010000042.1:593496-600996 GCA_029783475.1 Metacarcinus magister | reverse complement strand
ATACTTTCCCTGCGATCAGTGTTAAGGTTGGGGAGAGCCATGTAGGGATTCCAGGGGACTGTACGTACCTCTGATTGCTTCCACTGCCACTATTAACTATTTATTGATGCCTAATGCTATTCTACCTGCTGTGTTATGCACCACTTCCAGACTATACCCTTGTTTGTTTCTTCTGGCAGGTGTGTGTGTGTGTGTGTGTGTGTGTGTGTGTGTGTGTGTGTGTGTGTGTGTGTGTGTGTGTGTGTGTGTGTGTGTGTGTGTGTGTGTGTGTGTGTGTGTGTGTGTGTGTGTATGTGTGTGTGTGTGTGTGTGTGTGTGTGTGTGTGTGTGTGTGTGTGTGTGTGTGTGTGTGTGTGTGTGTGTGTGTGTGTGTGTGTGTGTGTGTGTCTGTGTCTGTGTGCGTGTGTGTGTGTGTGTGTGTGTGTGTGTGTGTGAGAGAGAGCCGATCCAAAGGTTACGCTAACAGTCTATACAGGGCGATAAATTTAGTCTATACTTTTAGGCTCGGGGTGTGTTTAGTTTGTAGTTTCTTGAATTTTTTTCTGTTGACGCTAATCTACAGCAATTATTATTGGTCATTAGAATCAATGATCTGCACACCCGGGGCCGTATCAGTGTTTACCGAAACTGTAGCGATGTAAAAGCGGTTTATATGTTCATCAAGAATATTACTTAAACGCTGCACTTATCTACAACTATGGAGGAGACATCAACAAAATAAATTGTTGCAAAAGTTTTGGTCTCAGAAGACAGTTACGGAGACCTCAGAAACGGTGGCCATGATGAAAAAATTGTACCTTGGGTTTCTAGATATTGAAAAAGCGTATGACAGTGTTAATAAAGAAGTGTTGTGCAAAGTGTTAGTAAAGGTTGGTATGAGTAAAAAGATAGTTAATATCATTAGAAGTATGTATAAAGACATCAAAGTTAAATATAGATTAGAAAGTCTAGAAACAGAATGGGTGATGAGTGAAAAAGGAGTTAGGAAAGCATGCATACTGTCCCCAACCTTGTTTAGCTTATACACAGAGGAAATAGCAACTAGGATGAGAAGAATTAATGCAGGAAAGAAGGTTTATGGTGACAAGATATGCCTGCTGTTGTATGCTGATGATGTGGTAGTTATGCGTGAGACGACCTAAGAGCTTTAGAGTTTACTAGATGTTGTGAGTGGATATGGGAGGGTTTTCAGCAGTGAGGAAAATAAAGTAATGATAATAAACTGGTCGGAGGATGAAAGAGATACTGTGTGGAGGTTGGGAGAAAATAAATTAGAGCAGACGCATGTATACAAGTATGTGCAGGAATCTGCATGGATGTGAAAGAATGAAAAATGAAAAGATCAGCCAGTTAAATCAGTGGATGGGACGACTAGGAAGTGTTGCACGCATAAGGGCTTGCAAGTATGATGTGCTGAGGGAAGTGTGGAAGAGTGTGGGTGTGTTTGGTATGGTATGTATGGTATGGTGTGTATGGTATGGTATGTATGGTATAGATGTGATAGCATGGAGTGAAAAGGAGATAGACAAGTTAGATGTTGGGCAGAATAGAGTAGCAAGAATGGCACTGAATACACCAAAGTATGCAGCTGTAGCAGCTTTGAGAGGTGATATGGGATGGAGTACATTTAGGGAGAGACACATGAAGGCAACCTTGAGATATAAAGTTAGGCTGGAACGAATGGAGGATACAAAAATAGCACGAAAGGTGTATTTGTGGAATGTAAGGAGCAGTAAGTGGGAGAAGAAGTGTATGAATATGGTAGACAGGAGTGACATGCTGGTTATGTGGGTGCATAGATTGTTTGAAGGGAGAGAAACGGTGTATGAATGGAAGGTGATGAACAGAAGTATAAAAGGGTTAGAGTGGTATGTGATAAAGTGGAAAAGTGAGATAGACCAAACAGTGAAAGGTGTGGGAATGAGTAAGTGGAAGACTGAGATGCAACGAAAGAAGACTTTGGAATGGTACAGAGAGAAAGAGGCCCCAATGTATGTAAGGTGGTATGATGGAAGCCTGGGTGGTGATCTTCTCTTCCGAGCTAGGGTACAGTGTATGGATGTGAATGCAAGGAACTACAGGTGGTCAGAGTCCCGCAGCAAAGTGTGCCAGATGTGTGACATAGGAGAGGATGAGACGGTAGAGCTTGTAGTACTGGAATGTGAGAAGTATGGCTAAAAGAATGGAAATGATGCGTGTGATTCTAACCGAAATGGGACGTGAAATGAATGAAGTGATTGAAAGAACTGGAAGGGAATGGATGGTGTTCTTGGTGGTACTGTGTGGGGAGACGAGTGAACGGATGATTGACGCGGCGAAAGAGTTTCTGGAGAAAATGTGGTATGCGAGATCTAGGAACTAGGGCGTGTATATAGGATATGTTGTTTCTTTTTCCTGTTTTGTTTTTAATTTTTTTCCCCTCACAGGAACTGCCGATACAAAGGCCTGGGGTGGGATGTTCGAAAGATCGTTGCCAGACGCCGCTACGATCATGGTTACGTGCTCGTAGCGGCCATCTTTTATCGTGGCCTACGATAACTGCTAAGGTGTATCTTCTAAAACTCGCAGCAACGCTCGTAGCTCACGATGATCGTAAGGTTGAAATCGTATAACCCGTTCGGTTCCGTTCCGACCGTCCATAATGCAGCTCAGCTGATTGGCGCTAGACCAATCAGAAGAGCGATTTCATGAAGTGGGAGCCAATCACAATGTAGTCTGAAAATGTAAACAAATACACTCCAATGCTAGGAAATACACAGCAGAAGGAATAAGAGGAGAAATAGGGTCATCACTTTTTGAAACAAGGCTCATAAAAAGCAAAATGTCATACATCCAGAGCACACTAAAAGGAGATAGAAATGAGATGGTAGAAAAAGTAATGAGGGACACGTTAGAAGAGGGATCAGATGCATGGAGTAAAGATGCTAGGAAAAACATGGAAAGTTTAGGAATAACAGTAACAAGAATACAGGGCATGAGTAAGAAAGAAATGGGGAAGAAAATGGTAAAGATTCGTAAAACGACCCAGTCGATATCTCGTTACCTTTATAATGCACTGCAAATTCAACCTCAGATATTTGTTCAGATCACCTCAAACAGTTATGCCACTGAATTACAGAAAAAAACGATTCATTATTTTTATTAGGTTACGTTAGGTTTGGTTAGGTTTCGTTAAGTTTAGTTAGGTTTGGTTAGGTTTAGCTATGTTGTTATGTTGTTATGTTAATTTAGAAGCTATCAAATGTTTTCTATGAGTTAAAGTAGGGGGCTGGGCGAGGTGCTGACGCTATTTCTTTTTCGTAGCACACGCCATTTTGGTGAAGATGTAAAAATTTACCGAATAGAAATTGCTTTGTTAGCATAACCTTCCAAGATCTGCAGTTGAATAAGAATAACTAAAAAAACCCAACCAAACCTAACTAAACGTAACTAAACCTAACCAAACCTAACTATTAACCTAACGTAACCTAAAAACGCATTTTTTTTTCTGTAATTCAGCGACATAACTATTTGAGGTGATCTGAACAAGCATCTGAGTATCGAAATTACTTTCTGAAAGACTTTACTAAAAGGGTGTGTGATCACTCACCAAATATTGCTCATGGTGCTATTTTACTATAACATAATTTTTTTTACTCAGATCTGATGTTTCATTTCCAAATTTCCTTTATTTTTAATCTCTAAATAAGAACAACATAATATAAAGAAGCTACAAAAGGCCCGGAGGCCTGCACTAGGTAGTTCCTGTTAATCCTATACCCCCATTATTACCTACACCCACCTCTCATAGTCGAGGTGCGGACTGACTAACGCTAAATACAACTTCAAAATAACCTCAGTACTTCTACTCCTAGCAATGAATCCTAACAACCTATTAACCCTATTTCTAGCCTCAATACATTGTTTTCTGGGACGGAGGTCTAAGCTAACCTGTACACCCAAATTCCTCTCACATTCTGACCTATTTATATTGTATCTGTTTTGAGGATTTTCCCTACCAATATTTATTACTATACACTTGTCAATATTAAAATAAGTCCTTTTCTTTTAATTTTCTCATTAATAATACTGTACCGGTATGATAAATGGAAGAATATTTTGCTAATACATAATAAGTTATTGTGATTGATTTGCCAGTGCAGTCCTCTTAATGTTTGTATATATAATTCCTTTTTTTATTTGGGTTTTTTTTTCCAAGGAAAATATCTTATTTATGTTTATAATGATTAAAGTTATTAAAAATGTAACCATTTCAGGGGAATGTTGAGGCCTCTGAAGGAATTTTTGTCACATGCTGCTACAGTACCTACTTTCTTATAGCAAACATTTTTTTTTTACAAAGATTTCATATTTAATTTCCATATTTCCCTGTCTGTAAATAAGTCCTTTTCTTTTCATGTTATCATTAATAGTACTGTATAGGTATGATAAATGGTGAAATATTTTGCTATTACAGGATTATAACTTATTGTGATTTATTTGCTCTCAACCAAGTAGGTGATAAGATAATGGTAGGTACCCTGGGGAATGCTAAAGTGTGACTGTGTGTCATAATTCCCCACCATTAAAGAAGTCACCATATGTGAGTGGAACAGGTTAGGTTAGGTTAGATTAGGTTACCTATATTAATCAGTTTAATATCAGAGATTGCAGTTTAAATTTCCTTCTTTTCTTTATTTTGTCTGGCGGCCGTTTTCTGAGTAGAGCAGTTGTTAGTTTAGTTTATGTTAGGTTAAGTAAGGTTACGCTAGGTTATGTTTAGGTTATAAGAGGGAATGTCCGGATCGATATATTTACCATTTTATCATTCTCTAATTACCTCTGGGCATCATAACTTCCCTAAGAGCTATCCTGTACAACTCGTATGTCATTCTGTTAATTATTCTGCTCACACACCCCTGTGTTAAGCCTACTGTGTCTGCCAACACACTCTGGAATGTCCCATTTGCATAAAATCGTAATGTTATCAACACCTGCAAATGACATGGCACAGCACGGGATCTTTTTTGTGGCTGGTCCAACTCGTGGTTCTAGTCTAGCACACCAATGAAGGAGTTCTTGTCTGGGAAATCTATAATATATAAGTAAATGTTTGTCACTACGCAAATGGATATATTCTGTCTGTGTATGACCTCTCACGTCTCATCGCTCTTTGTAAAGTCAAGTCATGTTATAAAAGCACTTGCAATTCCATCTTCGTTCACAGAATAAACAAAGTCGAGCATCACTAGACATATACACGGGTTGTTTATTGGAGAAACCTTCAATTCAATTCCACTGCGTGTCCCTACGATCAGCTTAAGGGTGCTCGCCAGGATCGTAGCGCTACGAGCAAATATGGCGGATGGATCATCGTAACATTTGTTTGAAAATACACCTTAGCGACTTACGAGGGTACTACGATTATCGTAGGCGCTACGATGATCTTAACGGCCGTTACGAGCTTTCGATCATCCCACCCCTGACTTGTAGAGAACTACAAGTCACCTGTGGAATCTAGATCTAGATCAAGATCACAGTCAAGCTGAGTCAACTAGTGATGGGAGTTCCGGCTCTTTTAAGGGAGTCGGCTCTTTCGGCTCCGTTCACTCAGTAGAGCCGTCTCCCAAACGGCTTCCAAATAAAATTTAAAAAAAAGCCTAGATTAGCCTGTTTTCAAGGGGAAAAAAGCCAAGGTGCCAAATAAAGGTCCCAGCACATAAGCATACACATAAAAAGTTGCCAATTCGACCATTTTACTGCATTATTTCAATAACTGTAGGCCTACTACTCGTAATTATTATTTCTATTAATACTATTATTATTATTATTATTATCATTATTATTATTACTAATAATACTTTGTTAGGAAATCGCGAAAATATGGAAACTTAATGATAAAAGGCTCTCAAACACGAGCTCCGGTTCTTATCGTTCATCTGGAAGGTGAGTCGGCTCGAGCCTCGTTCACGCACGACACACCACTAGCAGCGGCGCGGCGCCATGTTGGTTGGCGTAGTGATGTTTCTGTTGTGTGTCATGCGTTCGTCTGTGTTGTGCGCTCAAACTTGACTTAACTTGGTTAACTATCCAAAAACAGTTTTCGTGCGGCCGTGTCACCGTGTGAATGTGTTAAGTGGGACTGTGTGTGTGTTGGCGCCAAGACAGGAAGGAGGGAACAACACGACGGAAGGAAGGTATTTACTTACGGTACAATTAACATGCTTCCATTATAACTATTATGTACCTGTCTGTGTCCACCTGTGAACACCATGTAGGAGTTACTACGTTGAATAGTTTTTGTTACAAAGCAAGGCAAACTGGATCAAACTTGAATTTATTTTGGTGAAAATGTGTCAACTTGTTCATTCTTGAATGCCCGCCCCGCCCCGCCTCACTCCGCCCTGCGGCACCCCGCTCGCTCCACCAGTATTTTCAAACAGTCTAATGGTACTTGACACTTACGGCCATATGTTAAGCCAAATATAGGTTTCCCAAATTATAGGTACTACTTTTCGCACTATGGAAAGGGTAAACAGACCTTAATTTCAAACTCGGTATGTTAAAATCTGGTTTAGGGAAAGGAAGCGGTTGGTACTCCTGCTCCAAGCATATACGGGTGTCGATGAACAGTTGGTATGCCGCGACAACATTTATTTACATAATTTGGGCGGGAAAGATAAATTGTGTTGCATATGTCACACATTCGTCACCTATCTACCTACCTACCTACTAAAAACTAAAAAAAAACGGAAACCAAGAACAGATTTCGAACGAAATATATCACTGCTAATGAGCGAGATTTTCTATTAAGGTTTATAGAAGAGAGGAAAGGTGTATTGTTTGACAAGAGTCATGACTACCGCATCATTAATAAAAAGAAAGAGGCATGGGAAGAAATAACAACATTGGGGGATTATTGAGATAAGTTTAGCCTACTAATTTTGAAACACTGACTATTTATTTCTGGGTAGGATATAATGCTTTTACAATGCTAACGGCATAACAGTTACCATTTTGAAATATACAAAACAAAACATATCCCTGCGCTAATGTAACCTAATTAACCTTCCGTGGCTAACCTAACCAAACCTATCCTTGCAGGGATAATGTAACCTAACTCTAACCATCCGTGGCTAACCTAACCAAACTTATCCCTGCAGGGCTAATGTAACCTAACTCTAACCCTACGTAGCTAACCTAACAAAACTTATCCCTGCAGGGCTAATGTAACCTAACTAACCCTCCGTGGCTAACCTAACCAAATCTATCCTTGCAGGGATAATGTAACCTAACTCTAACCCTCCGTGGCTAACCTAACCAAATCTATCCTTGCAGGGCTAATGTAACCTAACTAACCCTCCATGGCTAACCTAACCAAATCTATCCTTGCAGGATTAATGTAACCTAACTAACCCTCCATGGCTAACCTAACCAAATCTATCCTTGCAGGGCTAATGTAACCTAACTAACCCTCCGTGGCTAACCTAACCAAATCTATCCTTGCAGGATTAATGTAAC
>JAPQNM010000042.1:578496-580996 GCA_029783475.1 Metacarcinus magister | reverse complement strand
GAAGCAAAGGTTGGGAAAGAAAGTTTGTGACGATGCCTGAACGTGCCAGGAAGAGGCGAGCGTCATCAGCGACAGTGACTGAGTGTTTGAATGAACCACGCAACAAGAAGCAGAGGCTACCTGACCACCACGATGCGTCTCGTGACACCCGGGCATCGTCTCTGCGAGGGGGGGCAGCTGACGCACACCGGCTGAACGGGCACACAATATCTGCCACAAAGAGGTCATGCCCGCTGTCCCCAGACTCAACTGAGTTTTTCACGAGGTGTAAAAATTTCAAAGGAACGAGCGTCACATCGAACCAAGGCAGGTCCCTGCGAGGGACTTGTGAGGGACACCAGCTGGATGACCACCAGACACGCGACTGGAAAAGGTCGTCCCTGCTGCCCTCAGACAGCATTGATTCTTTCGAGAAGAGTCAAACGTCTACGCATACGACCCCCGCCAAGGTGCAACCAAGGAAGCACTTCATCAAAACTAAAAAAGACAAAGTGAAGGCTGAGCTGCGGAGTATGGGCGTGCGTGTGTTTGAGAAGCACGAGGTGAAGGCAATGACTGATGTCCAACATGACATGCTGGGCAATGGATTGTTTGGTGTGTGTGTGAAGACTAGGGACCCGGTCACTAAGGAGGAGCTCGTCATCAAGACTTTCTTCGGCGAGAAACTCCACAGTATGCTCAACGAGGCCAAGTGCCTCTTCCACCTGCAGATGGAGGGTGTGCAGCGCCTCGTGGGCGTGTGCGTGGATAACGCATCAATCATCAGCCACTTTGCAGGCGAGGTGGCAAAGTGGTACTTCTTTGACACCGTGCCGCTGGCGGACGGTGCCACAATATTTTTACAGGTGTGCCAGACCTTGAGGCGCATAGTACAGCGAGGCTACAACCACAATGACTTGCACGAAGGCAACGTGTGTGTGTTGCACGGCACCAACGGCCCCCTGGCCACTATTATTGACCTGGGGCTGACCGAACACTTGGGTGCCCGGGCCGAGGAGGCCAATGATATTCCTGACCTGGCTGGCACGATGGACAGACTGCTGCAGCCAAAGAAGGAGTGCAACCACAACCCCAGAGTGGCTGACCTCATCGCCTGGATTGAAGCAGCCAGACAGCGACCTGAAGCACAACAGAGCCTGGAAACCCTGGAAAACGTACTCAACGCTATTCTGGACTACGTGTCACACGAGTAAGAAAAGAAGAAGGAACGCAACGTGCGTTCAATGATGTTCTCGAACACTTAATGGTTCGGACACCCAGGGGCGGAGGTAGAAAGTCCCCCAGCTGCCCAAGGACAACTGGGGTAGAAGAGGACCACGTAGTGTGACGGTGACTTGGCGTGTGGCCTCTTTGGTGCGGGGTGTCTGGCAGGGGGTAGCTTCCTTGACTTGGGGATGGCGTAGCAGTGATTCCGTGGGCAGACGAAGGGGGTAGCTTCCTTGACTTGGGGATGGCGTAGCAGTGATTCCGTGGGCAGACGAAGGGGGTAGCTTCCTTGACTTGGGGATGGCGCAGCAGTGATTCCGTGGGCAGACGAAGGGGGTAGCTTCCTTGACTTGGGGATGGTGCAGCAGTAATTCCGTGGGCAGACGAAGGGGGTAGCCCATGACTACGCCACGAGTAGTGTTGGTATGCTTGACTCTTATGGTGCTGCAATTGACTGCAACATCCTGCAGGTTTTGGAAGATCTCGGTGGATTTGAGGAGGATGACAGAGCTACCATCCTTCCCCGGCAGGCATCTCATCACCAGAGTAGGGCAATCCTCTTCAAGGGCAGCCACGGCGTCGTAGGACGTCTGAAAACCATCTTGAATGGGGACTCGGAATGCAGGGAACTCCTGTTCCGAGGAGGCGGGTTGTGGGGATGAGACACCAATCCTGGTGGCCTGGGCGGTGCGAGTACGGCGCCGCTTGTTCGACACCGTGTTGAAGCCGTCATAGTCAGGGGCAGAGAGAGCGGTGGTGGAGGATGACGAGGCGACACTCAGAGGTAGTGCTGAAGCAGTAGGCTCAAGGGCTGCAGCAGGCGTTGCAACAACACTGGGAGGTGTAACCGTAACAGAAGCAGAGACGGATGGCGGGGTGAAGTAGCGGGCAGTCTTTCAAGGAGGAAAACCGCCCCGTGAAGCACTTCGAGACGATGAGTCGGAGCACAACGCTGACCCGCTGCCAGGCGATGGAGGCCGAAGACGTTTTGGGATAGCACCTGTAGCGTGCATGGACTGCAGCTGAGGACGGGGAAACCCCACAAGTGAGGCTCCCGAAAGGCGAGGGATGCGGGAAGCCTTCATCCCGAAAAACGGCAGGAGGACACAGGCGTGTGCCTCTTGACGTGGGTCAAACTCGAGCAGTGGCTACGTCCGACCAGTCTGAAAGCTGGGTTTTTTGTGTGTTTTATTACCGAGTTACATACCTCGTTTTCTGTTAGCTTGTTAGATGCCATTTTTCCACATCAAGTTCTCTGTTTAGTTTATCTTCATACATTGATCTTTATTCAGTT
>JAPQNM010000042.1:573496-575996 GCA_029783475.1 Metacarcinus magister | reverse complement strand
TGCCGATAAAACTAGTCCCTGACTCACCAACACTACTAAGTCTTTTTCCGAATTTGATTTAGCTATGTATAATTAGTTTAGGTTATATCTATTTCTTGTGTTGTGTCTACCTACGTGAAGCGTACTGCACTTGTTGATATTAAAGTCCATCTGTCATTTAAACGCCCACTCATGCATTCTGTTTAGTTCACCCTGTAATACCATAGCTTCCTGCTCCGAACTGATTTGTCTCCCTATCTTGGTGTTGTCTGTAAATTTACTAATGTTGTTACTTATCCCAGAATCCAAATAATTCATATAGATTATGAAAAGTAATGGGCCGAGTACGAACCCTTGGGCGACTCCACTATTTACTATACCCAAAATATATTTCATATAATTTAATTTAACGCTTTGTTCCCTGCCACTAAGCCACGCTTTCATCCAATTATAGACTCTACCATCTATCCCGAGGGTCTTAACTTTCGTCAACAGTCTCTAGTGAGGCACCCTGTCAAACGCCTTACTGAAATATATGTGTATATATATATATATATATATATATATATATATATATATATATATATATATATATATATATTACGTCATAGTTTAACCCCTTGTCCTCTGCCTTATAAACTGCCCTATATAAAAAAGTAAAAATTAGTGAGACACGATTTACCCTTAGTGAACCCATAGTAAGAGTCGGTAATTAATTTTAACATTTATGTAGTTTTAGCTGCTCTCGTACTTACCTAACTATAATATATTCTAGTATTTTACCTATAACTGATGTCAGACTAATTGGTTGGTAATTGCTCATCACTCTTTTATCGCCTTTCTTAAAAACTGGATTAACGTTCGCCTGTCTCCACAAACTAGGTACAGTGTACGTCACATGAGGCTACTAATTTATAAAAAAATATATCCATTAGTGCAACACTAATCATGTTCTTACACTCCTTTAATACGCGTGGGAATACTTCATCGACTCTCGGTGATTTATTAATCCTAAACTTATCTATCTCTTGGATTACCTGTTGACTTGTTATGTTGAGGTTCAGTAATCTTTGATCTTCCCTCACCCTGAGTACTTTCTCTGCATCAGGTAATGTTCAGTTCTCATGCGTAAATACACATACCAAAGTACTCGTTTGAAGTTGCGCTCATATCTTTACTACTTGCTATTATTTCATCATCCATTTTTTAGTGGGCCTATTCTATCCTTATTTTTAGTCTTATATATTTGGAAAAATTCCTTAGGTCACTTTTGGTATTTTTAGCTACTGTAATTTCATATTCCCTTTTCACTTTTCATGTCTTTCCTAACTAACCTTGCTAATGCAGTGTAGCTCTTTTAAATCTGTTTCCCAATTTTTAAGTCTTTTGTATATCCCTTTTTTTAATTCCTATCAAGCGTTTCAGTTTATCTATCATCCACTTCGGATCATTTCTATTTGACTTTATATTTCTGTTAGGGATAATAATTTTTTTGTCTAATCAACAAATCGCTAACTAATTTGTTATACTCATCTTCCAAACTATTTTGCCTGTCATTATCTAACCGCTTATTGTCTTTCACCTTCCCCGCCATATTAACCTGATCCAAATATTGGGCAAACACCTGGAGTCTGACCTAACTACACCTTACTTAATCCCCCTTCCTGCTGCGAGGCATTGTTTACACCTGTTGGCTGACCTGACTTCTTCATGCCTTCTGGAGCAACACACTCCCAGCCCCTTACCTGACATGCCTGACCAAAATATTTCCTTAATCCTTCATAATTCACTCTTCTAAAGTCTGGCACCTGTACTTGATTGGGAGGAATTTTGATATCCCACTTAATTTTAAAACGTATTTCTTGGTGATCACTGCTGCCTAATTTTACTCCAATTTCTATATTTCTATATTGCTATGACTAAATCCTGAATGGTATCCTCTCTATTGGGCACACTCATTATCTGCTTAAGAAAATGATCTTGAATTATATTAATGAAATCGTCTGATTCGTGATCTCCAGCGATATTAATCCAGTCTACATTTCTGTAATTAAAATCCTTCATAATACACACATTTCTATACTTAGCTGCTGCACTAATTTCTTGAAATAATGGCGTGGATGCTATCTAGGTAGATCAGGTGGTTTATAGTTATTACCTATGATTAGTTTCTCTCTCCTATTGATAAGTTCTACTCATATTGATTCGCTGTTGACATCCGATTTCACTTTTGTGCTAACATAACTAGTTATCGTGTCTTCCACGTAGATCGTTACCCCTCCTCCTAACCTATCTATGCTATCTTTATGATATACATTGTACCCGTTTATTTCAACGGTCTGTAATACTGCCTAGATGTAAGGCTATAAAGTGTATGTATTTTCCTGTATCATTCGAGATAAAACTAAGATGATTTGATGATAATAATAATAGTAATAATAATAATAATGATAATAATAATAATAATAATAATAATAATAATGATAATGATAGTAAAAGAGTAAAAACCGGGAATGTCCTC
>JAPQNM010000042.1:553496-558496 GCA_029783475.1 Metacarcinus magister | reverse complement strand
GGAAAAGCTACGGAAAGGATTGGAAGAGAAGGATAAGAAATAATGAAAGGAAAGGGACAGGAAAGACGTGGAGACAACGAAAATAAGTAAGAAAAGGAGAGAGAAAGTAGAAGAGAAGATGCAAGATGAACAGGAAAATGGCAGGAAGTGAGTGGGTGAGGAATACTGAGAACGAAGAGAAAGAAAGAAATTGCAATTGGAATATGGAAGATATGAATGAGGTAAAGAAAAAAACATTATAAAAACGCAAGAAGGATACTATACGGAGGAAGGAAGGGACGAAAGAGGGAGTGAGGGAGGAGATGAGAGGAGACGTGGGAGGAAGGTAATGAGAGCTAGTAAAGAAAGAATGAGTGTCGGTGGAGAGGGAATGAAGCGTGTACGAAAGAAAGAGAGTAAGAGAGGGTTGTTACAGAGAGACAGGTAGAGAAGAGGGATGAGACGGGGTAGTGGGCAAACAAGGGTGAAAAAGGAACTGTTTGCAAGGTAATGAAGCAAACTCAGGAAGCAGGAGGGAAGGAAGGCAGGAAGGAGGGGAGGAAGGCAGGAAGGAGGGAGGCAGGAAGGAGAGAGAGAGAGAGAGAGAGAGAGAGAGAGAGAGAGAGAGAGAGAGAGAGAGAGAGAGAGAGAGAGAGAGAGAGAGAGAGAGAGAGAGAGAGAGAGAGAGAGAGAGAGAGAGAGAGAGAGTAATTATATAAGAGGGAACGAACTGAAGGGCATGAACGAGAATGGGAGCTGGCGCAGGAGAGAGATAAGAGAATGGAGAACAAGGACAGGAGATAAGAGGGACACCAAGTAGGAGATGCAAGAGGCTAGGGGCACGAGTTAGAAGGTGACGTTATCCCCTGCAGAGGCAAAGGCAATATGCCTCTTCGGAACTGATTAACCTATTCTGAAGGGAGATTCAATACTACCCACAAACATGCCTCACGCTCTCGCTGTGATCTGCTTGAGGAAAAGTTTAATTCCATTTTAATTTCCTCCTCATTTCAATAATGTTTCTATTTTACTCCACATCTGTGCGTTGTTTCTGTTCCCTCGAGTGCAAGACAAAGGTGAGTTAATTTGATATTGAGTTGTCTACGAGCTTCACACACACACACACACACACACATACACACACACACACACACACACACACACACACACACACACACACACACACACACACACACACACACATACACACACACACACACACACACACACACACACACACACACACACACACACACACACACACACACATACATACATACACATACATACACACACACACACACACACACACACACACACACACACACACACACACACACACACACACACACACACACACACACACATCGGATGCTTGTGTTTCCTACCACAAATATAATCAGCGTGATGCACTGCCTTTGTAACCACTACACTGTTTTAATCTTAATATCAAAGGAAAACGATAACATTCTACATGTTATTCTAAAAGTATATCTGTGTTGTATAAGTAGAAAATATTTATACTTTTCCAAGAAATTTGAGTTAATCCCAACGCTTATATTTCAGTAATTGTTCTTCGTACACTTATAAACTCTTTGTATTTATTCAGTTAAACCTTTCATTTCCAAAACTGATACGCAGGTGTAAGTACGCACAGGTGTAGCCTTGCGTGTGGTATAGAAACCTTTCAAGATGTATTCATTCTGATCAAAATGCTTTCCATCCTTCACTGATATCTTATGTTGATTTTCATGATTGTTATTCAGTTTAATTGTAGCCCCAAAGTAATTACATTGATCCGTTATTTGAAGGATTTCATCATCAGTGTTAATTCATTTGTATTATTATGAAACATCAGCTTTGCACTTATTAATTTTCCTGTTGTCGTCAGAAAACATTAGTTTCTTGTAACTTCTTTGCGCTTTTCCAAAATTAATCTTGATGAGGTGAATATGAATATCGATGTCTATTCATTCAGTTTTCCAGTTGAACTTTCTGGAAATAGTTCAAATAGTTTAGGCGGCATTGCATCTCTGCCTCACTTCTGTTTCCTAGTTGCTTTGTGTGTGTCCTTATGCAACATGATAACCCTTGTGTCGTCGGAACAGAGACTCTGGAGGAGACATGCATTATTCGTTAATTCTTTGTTCACATAATGACTTCAAAGCTGATTTTTGTTAGCTTAATGAGTTTAAAGCCGCCTTGTTTGTACCGGGTCAATGGTTTTATGTTAGTCTGTAGAAGAAAAGCATAATGGTTGTTATAATGTGTGTGTGTGTGTGTGTGTATGTGTGTGTGTGTGTGTGTGTGTGTGTGTGTGTGTGTGTGTGTGTGTGTGTGTGTGTGTGTCTGGTCATCTCGATCAGCTGTGTGTAAGTTCAGTAACCGTTTCTAAATAAACCTTATTCTTGTGATTGTATTTGTCTAAAGTTTTGGTTAATCTATTGATGAGGAAAATTGAAGAAAGTTTGTATGTATTGAACATTGTGTTATTAAAGAGATGATTAATTTTTTCATTGGGGTTTTCAGGTATTATTCCATTGTCATTGTTTCATTCCTCGACGGAAATTTTATTGTTATTAATTCAAATTGGACGAATCTAGATTGTTTTGATAAGTTTTTGTATTTACTTGTACCTAAGAAATGTTGTCAATAAACTACTAACTAACTAACTATCAATCAATATTAAATCATGTTTCTAGCTGTGTTGTAATTGTACAGCCACGAGTCAAGCTTAGTAGGAAGTGAGGCAGAAAAAACACTTCGACCTGTTTTTGTGGGACTTAATGAACTTAGACTTACATGAATCTTCCTAAACAGTGATAGTGTAACAGGTATTAGCACGACACACACCACTATCTTAAAAGAGTATGTGGTTACCGGGCACTCTGTATCGGTGTGTCTGTCTGTATTCTGTTACACGCACAGATTAGGACTCCAGCAGGGCGCGTGTTGGAGTGTTTTACCCTCAGGACAAAGACAAGAGGGAAACTTTGAACCACCGAGTTTACTGTCTCTGAACTCTAATGCTTCTTGTTGATTATTGTATTTATTATTATTATTATTATCATTATTATTATTATTATTATTATTATTATTATTATTATTATTATTATTATTATTATTATTTGTAGTAGTAGTAGTAGTAGTAGTAGTAGTAGTAGTAGCAGTAGTATTGTTGTTGTTTTGTTTGAGTGCACCAGCAGAATTGTATCCGTCTCTTTACCTCGTGAACAATTTACAACTCAACGACATCGCGAAAAAAAAATGACTTCATCTCCAAATAACAAACTATAACAACTTCAAAAAAAATAGTTTTATACCTCAATATCGGGCACATTAATTGATTATTTTTAAGTATACAAAACATGTATAGAATAAAGATATTACTCAACAACTTGAACTATCTGGTTGATACTCGTTCTTCCCAGAGACTTGAAAACTAGGCAGAATTAGGCATCCACAAACTTTATACTTACGAGTACGAGCACGAGGAGGCTGGGCTCGAATTAAGCTCCTTACAACAGTGTGTACATAAGTCATTAAAAAAAAGGTTGTCAATAAAAATACCTTAATTGGACATTCTGTAAAAAGGGAATTTAAACCGTTTGTATAATTGTGTAATAATTTACCTGAGGATACTGTTTAGTGTGTGTGTGTGTGTGTGTGTGTGTGTGTGTGTGTGTGTGTGTGTGTGTGTGTGTGTGTGTGTGTGTGTGTGTGTATGCCGTAGGTTTGTGTGTATGCCGTAGGCTTATGTAACGTTTTGAATATGATAGTTTGTGTTTTTTTTCTCTCTCTCTCTCTCTCTCTCTCTCTCTCTCTCTCTCTCTCTCTCTCTCTCTCTCTCTCTCTCTCTCTCTCTCTCTCTCTCTCTCTCTCTCTCTCCCTCTCTCTCTGAGGTGAATACTATCACACTTTTCCCTCGCTGTTCGTACACTCAAATGAGGAGGAGGAAAGAGATTGTTTTGAATAATACAATAAATATAATATACTACACTTCTTTAGTCATTATTTTTGTATAAAGCAGCAACATCAGACTTAACTTTCTGTTTGTTTAGGTTTCCTTTTACTTCCCAACGTGTGAAAAATATAGTTTCCAAAAGGTAAATAACATTCGAGCATTGTTTTGTATTCGTAGCAGCAGTTGACATCAATGTAATTAACTGTGTAAAGAATGAAAGATTACATACATAGGGGTGATCTTTTTATTTCTCTTTCGCGTTCAGGATATTCACTAATTATGAAAACAGTATATCACATTTTTGTTTACTTTATATATCGTGGTTCACTAAATCACTCCAGTTTTTCTCTTTCAGTAACCTATTTTCAGTTTTTCTGGTTTCGTTTCGACAGCAAATAGTAGGAAATTATATCAGTTCATGTTTTTTAATTTAGATTTCGTAACTATATTCATACAGCATAAAGTTTTGCCGTGCCTGTAGCTGTAATTAATGTATTCTTTCATGAATTTTTTTTGTTGCTCTCTCTCTCTCTCTCTCTCTCTCTCTCTCTCTCTCTCTCTCTCTCTCTCTCTCTCTCTCTCTCTCTCTCTCTCTCTCTCTCTCTCTCTCTCTCTCTCGTCATATCATATAATCACTGCGTCATCCCACATTTAGGTAATAATCCTTCCCACTGTCCAGTCTGTTGTTGCCTTCATCCTGTGGTAATGGCTTCACACTCACTGTTGGTCTATAAAGGCGAGGCTAATGCAATCTTGAGCTGGTGTGATCGCATATTTCTATTCTATATTTGTTGTGATTTGATACTCTCCTTTTAGCCTCTGATGTTTAACTTGCAAATGAATCACAGTTATGGTCTACTGGATAACTTTTTTATTATTTTGTTGAATGTGGTAATTTGTGAAGAATTTGTCAGTGTTGGTAGGAGTTCAACATGAGTCTTGTTAGCTGTTCATCATCAGTTTGTTTGTCCACTCATCTCTATCAGGTGTTCATGTATTCCAGGTGACTACAGCAAAACTCCCTGTCTCATTCCTCCATCTAGTTATCTGTCTGCCC
>JAPQNM010000042.1:545996-548496 GCA_029783475.1 Metacarcinus magister | reverse complement strand
CAATAACAATGCCACAAAGATACAGTCTATTTATGGTCCACTGTAATAATCTCCACACGGCAGGGAAAGCCTCGCCACACCAGACCAGGATACAATTATTATTATTACACTTTGTCAACACCACGTGGCCTGCATTGTTGTTGTCGTGTCCATATCATATCTTACTCGTATCTCAGTCCACCTGTAGTGCATTCTCTGTCCATAGGCCGACGCAGCATAGGCTTACGTTGATAATCAGTACCATTAACACTGGGACTATTTATTGTTATTCAAAGCTGTGTTTAAGGTGGAAGGGTGTGGAGGTGCTGGGGGGGGGGTGGGGGCTGCTGGTGGTGGTGGTGGGGTGGGGGTGGGTGGGCGTTAGGTGCATGAACGCTCCCCAAATATTACTTGGGAGTGAGCTGGGTGTTGGTGTGTGAGGCTCCATCTTTGACGCCTGGCTGAGGCAGACCCGCGGCCAGTGGTCATTATGATGGTGTGTTTTTTTTTTTACATCATTCACACTCAAAAGCTGCCTCATTTATGCCTTGCAGCAGCATTGGAATCAAAAAAACAAAAAACTGCTTCCCTCACATGTCCATTTTAATCCCTTTCATCTGCCACTTCATCAATTTATTTTTGTATTTGTTTAATATTAACGTTTTATGATATGTACACAGTTATATTTACATTGATGGCAGTGAAGGCGCAGCATGTACTGGCGGCAACACTTTGTATATTTACACTCGTAATATTATAGGTGAGCGTCGAGGTTTCTCCCGTGTGGTGCTCCTCTTCACCAGGCGAAGGTCAACAGTAAGATTTAGTGGCCAAGGAGGAGGCGGCTGCTTCATTAACGAGGACTGCATCTTAATTAAAAGTGATGAAAAATTGATAACATAGGAATGGTAGGACTACACACTAGTGATGAATAACAATGATTGAATGATAACAAGTATTCAGGTGTTTAGTGTGACGTTATCAGTCATTGACTCAGGTGATTGTGACGCGTTCATCGTTTTTATTGTTTCATTACCAATTGCTGTCTTGACGCATATGTAGACGTGCTTTAGTTATGTATTTGAAAGCTGCGGTGTTTTCAAGTATTTTGAATAGTTTTAAATAGTATATGTTTGAAGCTCCATTTATTTGTCAATTTATATATTATATTATTGTTTATAACTAGGATTCATACATACTTTTTTAACTGGCTTTCTTCTCGGTAAAACTGAACCAACATTTGGCTCTCAGGTAGTTGACGTGTTGGACATAATTTTGTTTGGAACATTTTTCAACGCTTATGTCCTCAGAGGAAAGATTTGTGTTTTATTGTTGTCTTATTTTTACAGTCTGATAATGGGAACACACGTTACGAAATAAATCATTCAAATTCTACTGGTCGTATCTGCTTCTCTCAAGTGTGTGTGTATATATATATATATATATATATATATA
Organism: Metacarcinus magister; assembly: GCA_029783475.1. Classification (NCBI taxonomy): domain Eukaryota; kingdom Metazoa; phylum Arthropoda; class Malacostraca; order Decapoda; family Cancridae; genus Metacarcinus; species Metacarcinus magister. The sequence goes on along the minus strand of JAPQNM010000042.1, from coordinate 547,062 downwards.
TATATATATATATATATATATATATATATATATATATATAAACACACACATACACACACAATGGAACCTCTAATTCCGAGTTTAATCCGTTCTGGTGGTTGTTCGAATTGGGAAAAATTCGGAATTGGAAACTATTTTCCCCATAAGACATAATGGAAAGTAAACTAATCCGTTCCTGGACCCCAAAAACTCCATCATCAAGACACTTTTAACTGCAAATACACATGATTCAAGGTAAAATAAGAGGATTAAATGTCCTAAATATTGTATTCAAATGTAGATAGCTTAGTGTCCAAATTAATATGATTAAAAGATGAAAGACAAGCAACCTCAGGTTGCTCTTCTGAACTTGCAAACTGCATGCCTCCAACCCTCCCGTGGCCTCGTTGCACAAGACTTTCTACTTCTTCTCATCCCTATTCTGTCCATCTTTCTAATGCAACAGTTAACCAGCCACGGAGTCCTCATCTGGGGAGGGGACCACAAATGTCCCCAGGTCGGACTGCCCCTCTGCTGACGACCTCGGGTGTCTTGACACTTCCTCTAATACTTTTACTCTCGATTTCTGCAACATTCGTGGCCTTAGATCTAATTTCCAATCTGTGGAACACCATCTCTCCTCCACTAAACCTCATCTTCTCTTCCTAACTGAAGCACAGTTGTCTGTGACTACTGACAGCAGCCCCTTCTCTGTTCCCTCTTACTTTCTCTAGCCTCATTTTCAATCCAAAGCTGGCTGTTGCGCATATGTGCGTAACGACATTACTTGCTCTCGTGCCCACAATCTTGAATCTTCAGAATTTTCTACCATCTGGCTAAGACTTCAATGTCACTCTCTAACAAAAATCATTTGTGCTGTATATCTCTCACCTAATTCCTCTGACTATGTAAAACTCTTTAACTATTTGACTTCCAAAGTGGAGTACATCCTATCTTACTTTCCTTATGCTGAAATCTCCATTTTAGGGGATTTCAATGTTCACCACCAGCTTTGGCTTTCATCTTCTTTCACTGACCAACCTGGTGAACAAACCTTCAACTTTGCTATCCTTCATGACCTAGAGCA
>JAPQNM010000042.1:533496-538496 GCA_029783475.1 Metacarcinus magister | reverse complement strand
TACAAAAAGTAGTGTAACAAGGTATATTTGTGACACTTTGAAGACTGTTAGTTGTGAGGGACAGTTATGTATTCACTGTACAGTCTGCTGCTGGTCTCTCTCGAGACAGCCGGCCGTCCCCCTATGGAAAGAGCTCAGAGCTCATACTGACCAATCTTCGGGTTGGACCGAGACCACTCACACACAACACACCGGGACAACGAGGTCACAACTCCTCGACTTACATCCCGTACCTACTCACTGCTAGGTGAACAGAGGCTACACGTGAAAGGAGACACACCCAAATAATCTCCGTCCGCCCAGGGGTGTGTGTGTGTGTGTGTGTGTGTGTGTGTGTGTGTGTGTGTGTGTGTGTGTGTGTGTGTGTGTGTGTGTGTGTGTGTGCGCGTTTGCGTGCGTGCTTGTGTGTGTGTGTGTGTGTGTGTGTGTGTGTGTGTGTGTGTGTTTACGTTTGCGTGCGTGCGTGCGTGCTTGTGTGTGTGTGTGTGTGTGTGTGTGTGTGTGTGTGTGTGTGTGTGTGTGTGTGCGTGTGTGTGTGTGTGTGTGTGTGTGTGTGTGTGTGTGTGTGTGTGCGTGCTTGTGTGTGTGTGTGTGTGTGTGTCTGTGTGTGTGTGTGTGTGTGTGTGTGTGTGTGTGTGTGTGTGTGTGTGTGTGTGTGTGTGTGTGTGCTTGTGTGTTTGTGTGTGTGTGTGTGTGTGTGTGTGTGTGTGTGTGCGCGTGCGTGCGTACTTGTGTGTCTGTGTGTGTGTAATGTAATATATCTCAATTTCAACAAGGCGTTTGACAGGTTGCCTCACCAGAGATTGATGATGAAAATTAAAGCCCACGGGATAAATGGTAGGGTCTATAATTGGATCAAAGCGTGGCTTAATGACAGGGAACAAAGAGTTAAAATAAATGGTAGAAAATCGAACTGTAGTAAGGTAATAAGTGGGGTCCCCCAAGGGTTCCTACTGGGCCCATTACTTTTCATAATCTATATAAATTATTTGGATTCTGGGATAAGTAGCAACATAAGTTAATTTGCAGGCGACACTAAGATAGGGAGACAAATAAATTCGGAGCTGGAAGCTATGGTATTACACGGGGAATCAAATAGAATGCATGAGTAGGCGGTTAAATGGCAAATGTACTTTAATATCAACAAGTGCATTACGATTCACGTAGGTAGACACAACACAAGAAGTAGAAATACCCTAATTGGAGCTGGCGTAGGAAAACTGTACTCAGAGAAAGACTTAGGTGTGTGGGTGAGTCAGGACCTGAGACCCAGAGAGCAGTGGCGGGGCCTCCGAAATATACTATATTTCGGAGGCCCCGGTATTAGTGCCAGGAACAGAGCTAACAGTGTACTGGGTTTTATCACCAGGAGCGTGTGTAATAGATCAGCAGATGTAATACTAAGACTTTACTTAGCGTTAGTTAGGCCTCATTTAGATTATGCTGTATAGTTCTGGTCTCCGTACTATAGAATGGATATTGATAAGCTAGAAGCAGTACACAGAAGGATAACTAGAATTATTTAGCGGATAAGGAACCTAACATACAAAGATAGACTAAGACACCTCAATCAACACTCTTCAGAAAGACGTAGAATAAGGACAAATCTGATAGAGGTATTTAAATGGGTCAAGGGCTTCAACAGAGGAGATATAGAAAAGGTTTTCATACACAAGGAGTGAGTTAGAACACGAACAAATAGTTTCAAACTAGATAAGTTCAAATTCAGGAAACAGATAGAAGACAATTGGTTCACTAATATGGTAGTAGAGGAGTGGAATAAACTCAGCAAGCATGTGGTAAGTGCAAGGACAGTATATATTTTTAAGAAAAGGTTTGACACTTATATGGATGAAGAAAACAGATAGTAAGTGTTAGGTGCACAGGAGCTGCTTTGAGTAGGACAACTGGCCTCCTACAGCCTCCTTATTATTTTATGTTTTTATGTGTGTTATTCCTTGTAGTATGTCTTTATGTGTTGTTATGTAATGATGAATTGTCCTCTTTACACTATTACGAAAACATCCTTCGTGATAACACAGGAAAGGCCAATTTAATCTCTAAGGTAAAGTAATTGAAAGATGTGCCTTATCTTCTTAGATGTAGTTTTTTATAATCATATTTTCTACAGCATCTTTTGTTACTTATTGTGTTCATCCTCGTGTTACGTAACCATCAGCGAGGTTTCCAGATGACAAAATCCACTAATGACATACTTCTTTCCTGTCTTCCTTTTGATAATAACCCGAACGATTTTCTCAAGGTCACACAAAATATACCCTATCGTTATAATGTCAATTTGAATGGTCTGTAAAAAAAAGCTGAACAACACGTACTAATATGTGTGTGTGTGTGTGTGTGTGTGTGTGTGTGTGTGTGTGTGTGTGTGTGTGTGTGTGTGTGTGTGTGTGTGTGTGTGTGCACTACAGTAACCCAAAACAATGTGTCATATATTACATTCGATTTATTTTCACACTTCGCCCCAAATGTTCCCGCATTATAAAGAATTCCAACTTTTTATACAGAATATTAGTATTCACACATACCTCTGGATACCATAACTTTCTGTCTGTCATTGCTGTCTGCCTTTCTCTCTGTCTGCCTGTGTGTCCGTTACGCCGTTAACAAGTCTTCGTCTCCCTTCTGTTTGTGTTTCATTCTCCTCCCGTCCTCTTATATTTTTAACCTCGAAACATTTGACTATCGACTTTCCCTGTAGAAGTGGTTGTCCTTGACATTGTATTTTCAGCCGCAATGGTTTTCCTCTTGGATGACTTTTTCTTGGGTAAACATACGCCACTGATAGGCTCGGAAGGGGCGAGGCATACCCTGAATAGCTCCTTTTCAGTACACAATTTCCTAGCTTCTCTTTCAAAAAAGATTAAAAGTCTTTCCGTAGCCTTTGGTGCGTCTATTCTCCCTCCTCTCTCTCTCTCTCTCTCTCTCTCTCTCTCTCTCTCTCTCTCTCTCTCTCTCTCTCTCTCTCTCTCTCTCTCTCTCTCTCTCTCTCTTTCTTTCTTTCTTTCTTTCTTTCCTTCACGAAACAGTAGCCGTAGTCGGACCAGAATCTTTTGTTCATTCTTTTTTTAGTCTGAGTCTGAACTTTAAAGAGAAAATGGCATTTCCACAAACGGTTACATTGAACTGCGCATACACACACACACACACACACACACACACACACACACACACACACACACACACACACACACACACACACACACACACACACACACATACACACACACACACGATCTAGAAGGCGTGTGTGACCAGAGGAGGCTTGGGAGGAGGGGAAGCTGCAGTATTTTTTCCATTTTTATCATCTTTTCACGTTCCTCTCTATCTTTCTCACCACTATCCTGCGTTCCTATCGGTTCATCTCTCTCGGTTATTACATTTATTCTTCCCCGCCTGTTCTGTGAGCCTCATGTAGACAGGAAAAAAAAAACTACATCTAATAGATTTACCTTGTTATTCATGGTTTCTTGGGTTCCTCTGTGGAATGTCTGTGCTGCGAAGAGACTGTTCGGATAATATTCAGTTTGCTAATATTATCATTACTTGACTCTATGCTATCTAAACGTGGATTTTTATATTCTAAAACGTAAGAAAAAAAAATTCATCCACCTGCATTTTTATAAAGTCTTATATATCATTTTTCTTTTATACCCACATTGCTCGTTAGTGAGAGTTTGTATGTAACTCGGAAGACTGAGGTTACCGCCAAGCTAAAAGTGCAAGATTTTCACTGACGGCGAGGCGTTACTGTCCTCCCTCAGTAAGAAGATGGGGTGCATGATGCCTTACCTGTAGATCACACTAATAGGAACACTAAGGTTAGGTTAGGTTAGGCTGGCGATCACGTCTCTAACACGTGATCATCAAGACTGTGAATGAATTACACACACACACACACACACACACACACACACACACACACACACACACACACACACACACACACACACACACATACACACACACACACACACACACACACACACACACACACACACACACACACACACACACACACACACACACACACACACACACACACACACACACACACACACACACACACACTGCTTGGTAGCTCAGTGGTAACGTCTCGGTCTGTCACTCCACAGGCTCGAGTTCGCGCCTCGCTTAAAGTGCAAAGTTTCACTGATGACCAAAGAGTTACTGTTCTTGAGGAAGAGGATGGGGTGTGTTGGTGTGTGAAAGGTCACAGCCTTACCCGTAGATTAGGTTATAATGAACTGCAAGCTCTCTCCGTGAGTGTAATGGTTGGCGATCACGAGTACAGCGCGTAATCCTCAAGACCATGGTGATTCACACACACACACACACACACACTTTATCTTTTTAATACGATATTTCTTAGTGAAGGTGTTAATGTGAATCAGCCTTTGGTTGTGTGGGCGAAATAAAAGTCTTGTGACTCAAACATTTGAAAAGTTTCGACAGTCTGGTATTTTAAGTTTACGCAAATCTCTCTCTCTCTCTCTCTCTCTCTCTCTCTCTCTCTCTCTCTCTCTCTCTCTCTCTCTCTCTCTCTCTCTCTCTCTCTCTCTCTCTCTCTCTCTCTCTCTCTCTCTCTCTCTCTCTCTCTCTCTCTCTCTCTCTCTCTCAAATGTGGCGAGCTGTGGTGTATGTACGATCAATGTTCTAATGTTATAAATGTTCGAGTTCATCATTATGGTAAGTTCATTGTATACTGTTTCTGTAGTACTTCATATATGTATTCACAATCATTGTTAAACTCAGTCTCCAGTCTTCGTTTAATTGTGGTGGCGAACACAATTTCTTTATGTCGTCATTTGATAGACAATCTTTCCAATAGGAATTACATTGTTCCCAAATTAATGGAACATAAGGCTTATCAACATCTGAATCTGAATGGGATGAGAGAATCTTGCGGAACCTAATTTTCCTCAGTGCTTCAAAAGTTTAACTCCTCTATTATTAAAAAGACAATCAACCAAACTATTATA
>JAPQNM010000042.1:528496-530996 GCA_029783475.1 Metacarcinus magister | reverse complement strand
ACCTACCTGTTATTTTTTATGTGGAATACAAAAATAAGTTGATATTTACTTCTCTCTCTCTCTCTCTCTCTCTCTCTCTCTCTCTCTCTCTCTCTCTCTCTCTCTCTCTCTCTCTCTCTCTCTCTCTCTCTCTCTCTCTCTCTCTCTCTCTCTCTCTCTCTCTCTCGGTTATGCGAAAAAAATAATTTGATATAACTTATTGTAAATGTCCTCCAAAAATCCTTCCTTTTTTCCCTTTAACCTGACTGATCTTGACCTGACTCATTTCTTTCATTGCTGTCCGATCTTATTTCTAAACCACTTTGGTGTCTTCCACATGCAAAGAAAAATGTGATAACGGGAAGAACGTTCACTATTATTGTGTTATTTTTTTTTGTCTTTTTCTTCTTTTTCATGCATTCACTTTGACAGACTTCAGTTTGTAAGCTTTTCTCTCTTGGGTAAAATTGGGATGAAGCGATGTAGTGTGTCTGAGAGAGACGCGAAACTGTGCAAGGAATTTATATTTTCCCTGCGTCTCCTATTCCCCTAAATCTGTCAGCCGGGAATGTTGTTGAAATTCTTGGATGCATTTTATTTTAGTTATCTGTTGGTTTTGAAATATCGGTTGTTTTTTTACTTGAGTTATCCTTAAATTGTTGTTAATATTACCCTTTGCATGGTTGTTCATCCTGCATGTCATTATACCTTCACTGTTTAGAGTTATGCTTTCCTGTTGTTTACCTATCTGTTGCCAGGCTTCCTGTTGCGGGCCTTCCTGTTGTTTACCTACCTGTTGTCTGCCTTCCTGTTGTCTGCCTTCCTGTTGTCTGATTTCCTGTTGTTTACCTTCCTGTTGTCTGCCTTCCTGTTGTCTGCCTTCCTGTTGTCTGGCTTCCTGTTGTTTACCTTCCTGTTGTCTGCCTTCCTGTTGTTTACCTTCCTGTTGTCTGCCTTCCTGTTGTTTACCTTCCTGTTGTCTGCCTTCCTGTTGTCTGCCTTCCTGTTGTTTACCTTCCTGTTGTCTGCCTTCCTGTTGTCTGCCTTCCTGTTGTCTGTCTTCCTGTTGTCTGCCTTCCTGTTATCTGCCTTCCTGTTGTTTACCTTCCTGTTGTCTGCCTTCCTGTTGTCTGGCTTCCTGTTGTCTGCCTTCACTGTTGTTGACGCCCAATGGCTGCAAGGTTCATCATCCCCTTGAATGATAGTTTTACAGTAGTGTTGACTGGTGTTGCCGAAGCTGGACGCTTAAAACAATGGTAAAGGTAATATAAGCGATAGTTTATTCTCCATCATTATAGTCCACATATTTATTCTTGTTATATAATCAACTCCTGAAGGTCTGCGGAACTAATTGCATATCCCGTCAGTCAGTTGGTTGGTAATAGATAATTAAGTGAAATCTGACATAGTAAAGCATTATATTACATAATTCACAACACTGATCCAGTTACGGAATTGTAATTAATTTGTGCATTGCAACACATTACACATCGAAGTATCACGTCCCCTCAGACGCTCCGAGTTCAGTGTGTGCGTGTGTGTGTGTGTGTGTGTGTGTGTGTGTGTGTGTGTGTGTGTGTATGTGTGTGTGTTGATACCTCCGCCAACCAAGCTGAGCGAATGGTTATGTTTTATTCGTGTTAGTTTGTGCGTCTGTATGTTAGCAACTTCCTGACAGCGCCATGCATTGCAACCTCATCAAACTTCATAAAAATAGTCCACTCTTTTTATATTTTGGTCAAAGGTGAAGGTCATAAAATGTTCCAGAAATTCAGAAAAAGGCCAATCTTTTAACATTGGGTAACTGTAAAAAAACTCTGTCAAAATGCACCACAGCTTCGCAAAACTTCACCACCATGACATGACACCCTTACCATAAGGCTCCACTTCACTCCCTCTAGTTCACTCTGCATTTCATGGCGGGAATAGAAGTTACGACGAACTTCTTATATGGTCACTGTCTCCCCTCTCTCTCTCTCTCTCTCTCTCTCTCTCTCTCTCTCTCTCTCTCTCTCTCTCTCTCTCTCTCTCTCTCTCTCTCTCTCTCTCTCTCTCGCATTAAGTTTCTCGGTCACCTGTGGCACTATCATCTAAATCAAACCTTCACCAGTTATGCAACATCTTTAAACATAAGTACCTGTATTATTGCACCATTACAACACTAAAATTGTTGAATATCACAGATTCCCAACTAATCATTTTTGGCTTCACAGTATTCCAAGCGAACATTGGAATCCCACTGGGATCATCCCTTAAATGTCCTCAAGGGAACCACAGCTGTTGGTGCGTGTGGGTGGATGTGCAGAGGTGACGCATGTCCAGGTCAATATATATTCTCTTTGTACATTTGAATATAAACGTAGTATAGGGGTGGAAGGGAAATAGTCGAGATATAAGAGAGTCAGGGAGAAAAAAAAATATGATAAGGAAACAATAGAAAAAACGAGGAGGAAAGTAATGGCGTTGGGTAACAGTAACAAGGAGACACGATCGCTGCACAGACAAACAGACAAACACAACA
>JAPQNM010000042.1:523496-525996 GCA_029783475.1 Metacarcinus magister | reverse complement strand
ATTACCTGGACGTTTCCGATGATTGTTGTGGAATGTGGAAGCGAGGGAGGAAGGGAGGAAGGGAGGAAGAGAGTATTTATACAATGACCAGAATTTTCTAAAGGTGATATAAAATTTATGTTGAAATTAAAAGTGGAATTTTGTTTGGGGGGTTTTGATGTTTGGTTATATTTTGGTGAATGAACAATATATGAAATACCGATAGTATACCCTTCGTTGGGCGCCACTTACAATCTTACTTCTGTGTTGTGTTGTCACTTCTGTGTCGCCTTGGGACTAGCCTAGCAGAGGTGGTTCTAGCAGTGTGCCTCCGTTAAATTGGAAGAATTAATGATCGGCTGTTTTATTCAGTGTTAGAATCTTCTGTTTGTGGTTCACGCATAACAAAAAATAATAAAAAATGATAATAAGAAACTAATCCCTTGTTTTGTATCAGTACTCAGCTGACCCCCTACTGGTCCTTAGACATTCTTTAGCTGTTCTTCAAAACTAATCTCAACTAATTGTCGTACCTCAACAATTACTTGATCAGATTCCATGAAGTTAATAATTTTGTGCCGTCGTCAGTTTTTAATCTCCTTTTACATGCTACCTTCATACAAGGCCTTGTACGACAATGTATGAAGTACAAGTGTCTCTCGTCTGTGTGGACCTCCAATCCAGCACCATCTGTAGCTTTGTACATATTCAGTGTCTCACAGTCTGCCGCAATATTGCTTACCTTACAGTCTCCTGCAGCTGTTTTCATGATTACTGTTCTAAACTTGAGCACTACTGGCCTCAAAGTATATATACTATAACTATATACCTTTACTGGCCTCGCCCTCCCGCGGCGCCGCTGCACGAGACTCACTTTTTTTCTATTCAACATACTAATGCACATGTTAACCAATGTCTTCACTCCTTTATTTGTTTCACTGTTCAAATCCACACCATGGGCTTGAGAGAACTTTAAAAAGATAGTCACGGTCCAGGTCATTGAAGGAAGTGACCGAACCTACTCAGAGTTCATAGGCACACGGCAAGTGGCATGCATAGATCGTCCCTTCTTGTTTCACGCGGGTCAGCTGTCCGGCGGCAACAGCAACAATCTTTCATCATATTTCATTGTTTTTACCCTTGCTTTGTATTGCACTCTGATCTTTACTGTTCTAAGTTAAATGTTAATTGCAATATTTATTATGTAACATTATTTTAATTATGATACTAATGGTACATTCGGCTTCTCAACTTTGCTCAAACTGAACAAAAATATTAATCACTCGTAGGGGAGTAAATCCGAGGAGGGAGACGCGTTACTATTAAAGGAGCGATATGATCTTAGTGCTGGCGAGGGAAGTAGATGGTCACTAACAAGGGAAAGAGAAGTCACTGGTGTGGAGAAACCAGGAAAATCTCACAGTGGTAATGAGAAGTTAAAGTAGATGGCTCAAAATATAAGCAGAAGAGACAAATATTGGACTTTCAGTAGGAAAACGTAGGAAATGAAAGAAAGAAGCTGGAAGTGAAATTCTCCCTGCATTATTGAATAGCATGTGGAGAGTGAAGAGAGAAAGTGAGATAGATAGATAGATACAGAGAGAGAGAGAGAGAGAGAGAGAGAGAGAGAGAGAGAGAGAGAGAGAGAGAGAGAGAGAGAGAGAGAGAGAGAGAGAGAGAGAGAGAGAGAGAGAGAGAGAGTTAGAGAGAGAGAGAGATTTTATCTGGGGGCACTTTTTTTTGTCGTAATGTCTATACACACACACACACACACACACACACACACACACACACACACACACACACACACACACACACACACACACACACACACACTGTTATGAGTTACTCACTTGAGAATATTGTTTATTTTGTTGTGTGCCAATGTACGTATCTGTGTTATTTGCACCCTCCACCCCCTTTATACGTATTGAGCTGTGTTTGCTGTCCAGGCCGCGTTATCTTCTGTGAGATACGGATCGGCCAGGTGAAATGTCGATTCCAGCGAGGGGAGATTAAGCTTAAATATCGAATTGTTTTTCTGTAAGTTAAGGAAAGCGAGGATGTCAAACTACCCTCTGTGTAATCTCAACGTGATGTAATTGAGGTGACAAGAAAAGTGAGGAGGACGTGAGTACTCTATGCTTACCCATTACCTACTGATATTACTGAGAGAGTGACAGAAAGCGACGGGAAAATAGTAGTTCGTCATTTATATTATAATTTTGAGATAGAGAAGGTGAGGGGGGAAATTACGCCCTTTGTCTGTATTTTTCCCTCACCCTCACATGTCTAGGATTATCGTTGTCTCGTGATTTGCTTTCCTTTTTAAAGCTTTAGCCAGACAGGCTTCCTAGGGTCACACTCTCCTTCTTCCAACACTTGAGTGAAGATGGTGTAAACTTCTCACTCCGAGAGTTCCCATTTCTCTGCCTTATACAAAATGCTGTGTGATACGTTCGTAAAGGTTAAGTCAACGGAAGAGTTTGGGCTCTATCCGTAGTGACTTGGGACTGGGTAG
>JAPQNM010000042.1:508496-513496 GCA_029783475.1 Metacarcinus magister | reverse complement strand
CGGGTGAATGAGGAGATGGAACAGAGAATAGCTTCCCTCCCCAACCCTTCAGTATAATCAGAAAGGCTGGCTGAACGAAGCAAATCATATTTGTGAGGTTATTATGTTAATCGATTGGTTTCCAGGAAAAATAGACTCAAGGGGTGGAGGGGAAAGGAGTGAAAGGGAACCAGAGAGTCTGGTTTTAAGAAAACTAAGCATTTGAAAACTTTGATGCAGGACTTTTTTCCTCGTCAGTGGGTGACAAAGTTTCGGAGAAAAAGAAATGGAAATTTTATAGTAATATTGTGTCCACTGTTTTCCTTCACTATTAGGTACTTACAGTGCACTGCGTTGGGCTTGTGAACCTGTCCTCACACTTTTGTTTCTTTCTTTCGCTGCAAATTTCTATTAATTATCCATGGCGTTTTTTAAATTTATTGTTCATATAATTTTTGTATTATTCATCATTTACAATATATTTTGGCTCTTGTGTCTAACACACATTTACACACACTTGTGACTAAACGAATTATATTGAACTTTTATGACTCTGTTAATCCTTTGGTAAGTCAGACCAACACCATTCAGTATATTGCTTTACAAGGAGAGTTCTAAGTGGAAACTCATGTATAGACTTTCTCACAATAGTGTACGAAAACAACAAATTGAACCTGTAATCGCAGCAAAGAAAAGGGATGAATATTTTAATTTCAGCACTGGGAAACACTACTTACCTAAGTGTTCATGTTATTGACACTTATAGGCTGTGATGTACGAAACCAGCAAAGTAAAGGAACCATTGTACCAACAAGTTCCTGCCTCGACGCCGCTCTGAACAACACTTTAGGCTTACAGAACTGGATGTCAGCCGAGGCTGGCTGGGACATAACTAAAATGTAATGGCGGCGAGGGCGACCCTACCTTTCCCTCTTTCCTCCAGGTATCCGTCATAAAGATGAAAACTCGGAACACGACTCCAAGGGAACCAGACGCTTGTGTCCTCTTTGCCCGCAGGTGACACACAGAGTGAGTGCGCACCGTGGAACATTAGTTTTATGAATCCTTTCCTGTCAACTGTTACACAACTGTTCTCAAAATGTCAACAGTTTGTAACTATTACTTGTCGATGCACAAAGTCGTTGACAAGAGTTTATCACACAAAAAAAAGTTGTGATAATAGTTGTGAAATACTTGTTAATTCATGGACCAATTTTTCCATTTGCATTATGAAATTTTGCTACGAATTGATCCACTTGTTCAGCACCAAGTGAGACTCACCACTCAAGACTTGGTGGTGCGTGATGTGTTCTATGCACGTGATGGTGTGGTGACATCAACACCAAGAACACTGCCATGAACACCTTCACATGTGTTGGGTTCAGTAACAGCGGGCACACCATTCCTCACGCTCATAGAGAACAGACCCGAACACTCAGGCCGTCACCGTTGTCCCGTCCATGGAAGCTTTGCCAGGGCAGCCACATTGCCTTCCTGCAACACACACACACACACACACACACACACACACACACACACACACACACACACACACACACACACACACACACACACACAATCACACACACACACACACACACACACACACACACACACACACACACACACACACACACACACACACGTACTTGGTAAGTGGTCTCACGAGAACAGCTCTAACCCAAATCGGAGGCCACAGTTCCCTGCGTTAATCCATCACCATCACCACCACCACCACCACCACCACCACCACCACCACCACCACCACCACCACCACCACCACCACCACCACCACCACCACCACCACCACCACCACCACCACCACCACCACCACCACCACCACCACCACCACCACCACCACCACAGCCCGGAGCCATATGAATAAAAAGTAAAGATAAAAAAGTCATAGTTCACATGACGTTGAGTGCGATAGATACACAGTAGCCTGAACACACGCACGCAAGGACATTCATATTACACACAACGAAGGGAATTTCATCCAAAACCATCGACCCTTGGGAAATTTTGGAAAGTAATGTTATATGATCCTGGGACTGGAAGACTAATGGAGATCAAAGAATGTGACTCCTTTGACATGTACAAGATAAGTGTTCAGTCACTCAGCGTCAGACACAACAGTTACCACCACCACCATCACCACCACCACCACCACCACCACCACCACCACCACCACCACCACCACCACCACCACCACCACCACCGCTAATCTGCTGCTGCTGCTGCTGTTCACTCATCAGTCCAGGCCAATGGGACACGGGTCACATCCTCTAAAAAGCTGAAGTCAGTGGGATTGCATGAAAGTATCGAAAATGTTTATATATTCACCATCTTCCAAAATACTGAAGGATGGAAGGAAGCTCGTGGAATGGAAGGAGGGGATGGAAGAGAGAGAAACATATAGAAAGAAAGGAGAAGGAGGTAATGGAGTGAAAAGGGAAGAACCAAGAGGAAAGAGGGATAGGCGGATAGAAAAGAAACAAAACAAAAAGAAGGGGAAGGGACATAGGGAGAAAGAGCGAGGAAGAGGAAGGAGGAAAAAGGGACAAGGTGAAGGAAGGAGGACAAGGCGGTGAGGATTTGAAGGAAAGTCTTTATTATATTTTGTGTGGAAGTAGGAATGAAAAGTGGCAGGAAGAGGAAGGAGGGAGTAAAGGGAGGTTTAGGGGAAAGCTGGTAAAAGGAAATGTTGAGGAGGAGGAGGCCTTGAGGGAGGGAGAGTGGCCGGAAGGACTCGAAAAGGAAAGGTATTGTCGAGAAAAAGGGATGGAAAAAAGAAGAGAGCAAATAGAAGAGAGGGAAAAGGAGGAAGAAGAGGATAAAGAGGAGGATATTTCTATGGAAAGAGTGAATTTCTCGATGAGAGAGAAGTGAAGAGGAAGAAGAATGATCCGTGGAGAGAATATTTGGGTTGCGGTGATCGATTGATGTGAGGATACTACTCATAATGTTAAGAGGAAGGCAGAAGGGCAGCGCGATGGACCACTGAAAGGCCGAGGGAATGGATGCTCAAATGAATGAAATACTTCCATTAATGGACGACACCTAATTACTTCCAGCTAGGAGAGAGAGAGAGAGAGAGAGAGAGAGAGAGAGAGAGAGAGAGAGAGAGAGAGAGAGAGAGAGAGAGAGAGAGAGAGAGAGAGAGAGAGAGAGAGAGAGAGAGAGAGAGCGAGCGAGCAAGCGAGAGAGAGAGAGAGAGAGAGAGAGAGAGAGAGAGAGAGAGAGAGAGAGAGAGAGAGAGAGAGAGAGAGAGAGAGAGAAAAAAAAAAGAGGGAAAAAATATATACGTATTACATTGATATGATATTTAACTTTATATACAATCCCTTTACTCAAGTGCATGAATGGTAAACATTTCCTGATGCAACAAGAAGCAATGCACATTTTCTTTTAGATCGTGTTTGGTTTATTAGAAGTAACATCTCTATTCTATATTGGAGGATTGGTGTGTAGATACGTGTTATTTAATCCAATATTAGTTTTTTTATATATTTCCTATAAGTTCATAACGTGGTAAGTAGGTTACATATATGGTGAAAGTACAGTCTGTGCACACGTGATTAATACCCTGTTGACGGTGGTACTCAGCAAACATATCAAACTCAGAACATCATTATGCTATGTACTATATAATGTTGTACTCACAGAACCATGTACTCACAGAACCATGTACTCACAGAACCATGTACTCACGGAACCATGTACTCACAGAACCATGTACTCACAGAACCATGTACTCACAGAACCATGTACTCACAGAACCATGTACTCACGGAACCATGTACTCACAGAACCATGTACTCACAGAACCATGTACTCACAGAACCATGTACTCACATAACCATGTACTCACAGAACCATGTACTCACAGAACCATGTACTCACAGAACCATGTACTCACGGAACCATGTACTCACAGAACCATGTACTCACGGAACCATGTACTCACAGAACCATGTACTCACAGAACCATGTACTCACGGAACCATGTACTCACGGAACCATGTACTCACAGAACCATGTACTCACAGAACCATGTACTCACAGAACCATGTACTCACGGAACCATGTACTCACAGAACCATGTACTCACAGAACCATGTACTCACAGAACCATGTACTCACGGAACCATGTACTCACAGAACCATGTACTCACAGAACCATGTACTCACAGAACCATGTACTCACAGAACCATGTACTCACAGAACCATGTACTCACAGAACCATGTACTCACGGAACCATGTACTCACAGAACCACGTACTTATAGAACCATGTACTCACGGAACCACGTACTTATAGAACCATATACTCACAGAATCATGTACTCACAGAACCACGTACTTATAGAACCTTATACTCACAGAACCATGTAGTCACACATTCACATAGCCTTGATGCCCTCACCGTCGCCACCACCACACCGCTGCCTTGGTGCTTCACTTATCCACAGTCACCGTCATGGTTAGGGTGAAATGGTAACATCTCGGTGATCATGTTACCACTTGGAGTCAGGATTTGATGACACGTGAACGCAAGTGTATGCGGTCAATTAAACATCTTTTTTTTTTTTATTCAATATTGCGTATGACATGAATAATTTTAAGTTTCTACCATTCTTAGGATGTACACCGCAGTGAACTTAACAATTTGTAAGAATTTTGGAAATAGGAATGGAAGCAAAACTCATGAAAATGTGTCTCAGTTCAGTGTAGACGAGTGTGTGTTTTACTTCATCGCCTCTGTTCTCTACTTTCAGTCTCGTCACTCGTGTGCTGAACCTTACACAGGCATTGATGATTATGAAATATAACAAAGCTAAAACTCGCCTAGAAATGTTTTTGATATTTATAATACTTGCTGTGTTCGTCTTGTGCTGCTTTATATAACTCACGGACACAATTTGTATTTATACGTCGCCTCAAGACTGAATTGATCCTTGTATCTGTGGATCATTTTTCTTCCTGACGATGCTTGAACGACGTTATATTTTCTTCCT
>JAPQNM010000042.1:480996-485996 GCA_029783475.1 Metacarcinus magister | reverse complement strand
TTGCTTTGTTTTGTCGTGTTGGTATCCACTCTATCCTCCTTCCTTTTATTTCATCAACGTTCATTAACAATTTCATCAACGTTCTGTTTCTCATTAGCCTCGAAATGTAGTCTCTCTGCACCTCGTCCTCTCCCTTTAATCTGTCTGAGTTTTCCACAATATCTTAGAGTCTGATGTGACCGCATTACTGTCATCTCCAATAGGAATTTAATTATATGCTTCATGTCACTGGATATTACTGCCACTACTACTACTACTACTACTACTACTATTACTATTACTATTACTACTACTACTACTACTACTACTACTACTACTACTACTACTACTACTACTTCTATACTACTACTACTACAATATTTTCGTGGCCCGTCAAATAATTCAATGAAGGACGAAGTGTTTCTCGCCCTTGATAAAGCTGTTCATTCGTCCAGCATCGCCAGTATCTGTGTTCCGTCACCTTCTCTACACGTACAAAGACTGTTGGGTCATACAGGACACCCATCAACGGCCTCAAAGCCTCGGTGGCGCGCCATAGCAAGACCCAAGGCATCAACTTTAAAATGCTCAAAACTTAGCAGCTATGTGTGTGTGGGAGGGGGGTGGGGTCAGTGGGTCGGTGAGAGAGGGAGAGAGAGAGAGAGAGAGAGAGAGAGAGAGAGAGAGAGAGAGAGAGAGAGAGAGAGAGAGAGAGAGAGAGAGAGAGAGAGAGAGAGAGAGAGAGAGAGAGATCTAACCAAAAAGGACTGCAGTGTATTGTGTTCTGTTCTCTTGTTATTCACTCCCTCAACGTAAATTGTCTTTAACTTGGGGTGATGATGGACAAGGGAGCTGTTCACAGGCTTATTGAGAGGCCTTCTGGCATTCCCGGTTACCGCCCAAAGCCTTGGTGTGCTGTGTGCGGGCTGAGTGCAGACGAGAGACGAGACCTGCAATGTACTGAGATAGGCTGCCCCAACCTCTGTCACATGGACTGCCTGCTTGATGATCCTGAATTTGACTGTCGCAACACAGGTCAACTCAAGATGCGTTCAGGCATCAGGGACCAACGGGTGATGTTTGTGCAGGACCAGACACACTCCCTACCTGTCCCTCTGAACCCGCAGGCAGCGTAGACCCAAACCCCAGCCTTCAGGAGGAACAGGAGACACGAGAGGACCGCCTTGCAAAGGAGCTTACAATTTATAAAGACTTTGTAAAGATTTATAACGAAGTCATAGACGATCGGCCTGAAAAACGCAGCAAACTGGTGGAGGGCTTGGCAATCATAGACACGCTTCTGGCAGTAAGAGACAGCATTCGGGAAAGTACGAGGCACACTTCTATAGCGTGCACTGCCAGGCCCGATAAGATGGTAAAAGGACTGGAATGAACACGTGCGTGAGAACGCTGTGGCACGTGAGTGGTGGGCAGCGTAAACGAGAGGGAAAGTGAGGTCAGAGGCGACACACCTGCTGCCGACGATATCCCTCCACCACCTCCTACCCACCCTCAGCCCTCCTCTTCCCCCCTACCTACTGCCTCTCCACGCCGCGATACCGCATCACCCTCACCACCACGTGACTCACCCACCGACACAGCCCATCCCACTCCAGAACCAGAGACGGAAACCCAGCCCCGAGCAGCAGCAAGCGGGACCTTACCAGAACGCCCTTGCCCTCAACCCCAGCCCTGCCCCCGCCCCCGTCCCCACCCTAGAACCAAGACTGGAACTGCACAGCTGCAACAACCACAGGACAGTGCTGCTCGACCTCACCAGTCTCAAGTTTGGGGCCGAGGACATCCGATTTAAAGCCCAGTCAACATTGCTCAGAGGTAGTTAAAACTGCTAACAGATTGGTCGGCTTTATTGGGCGTACTTTCGAAAATAAATCAGAAAAAGTCATATTAAAACTGCATAATTCACTAGTACGACCCCATCTTGAGTATTGCGTACAGTTTTGGTCCCCATATTACAGAAAGGACATTGACAAACTGGAAAGAGTCCAGCGAAGAATAACAAAAATGATTCCAAGGCTGAAAAATAAACCTTATGAAGAAAGACTTAAAGAACTAAACTTATTCAGCCTAGAAAAACGAAGGATGCGAGGGGATTTAATTGAAATGTTCAAGATAATCAAAGGATTCGATAATATCAATGCAGAAGATTACATTACTTTTGATCGATCAAATATAACAAGAAGACGTCATTCTTTTAAGATTACTGGTAAAAGATTCACATCAAACGAAGCCAAGCACTTCTTTTTCAATCGGATCGTTAACATTTGGAACTCCCTGCCCGCCAATGTCGTCGACAGTAAAACAATTACTACGTTCAAAAATAGACTTGACAAATATTTAGAAACCAATCCACAACTAAAATACTATCCGTTAACGTAGCAAACTTTGAGTAAGTTCATCCTGATGTACCTAACTTACGAAATGTCGATTCAAAAGACGTCGCTAGTGGCCTGACATCGCTTGCCAGGAAGTAGTGGTAGCAGTAGTGGTAGTGACAGTCTGGTCTTGGTTGGCCTTCCTTTCCCTGCCAGCCATGGCTGGGGAGAGAAGCCTTCACCCTTACTATCCTGTATCCTTCACTCTAGAGTAGATAGTGTACTCACAAACAGCCTCGTAAGGGCCAGCAGGCCTGTTGTTGTTTGTTCTTCCTATGTGTTCCTATGAGGCACCAAGCAATTAATCCTCCGCGCCTTAACCAAGGAAGCAGGGTTGGTAATTTAACTGGTGGGCGATTACCACAGCTGAGGTGCTCCCACTGTCGACGTCAAGTTCACTCTGAGGAGCAGTGCCCTAAACAACTCAGCTGCAGTTATTGCTAGGGCCGCTTTCACACTGCCCAAACCTGCCGTGTGCGGCTGGCGGACAGGCGACACCAAGACCTTGTTGAGGCTGTGCGGTTGAGCAACCAGGAAACTCTCGAATTTTTACGAGGGAGGCGGTGGTCTAGTGGCTAGCGGTCGGGTATACCAACTCAGGGTCCCGCGTTCGAGCCTCGGCACGGGCTGGCCACTTTTCTTCGTTACTACCGCCGAGTGGCCTAAGATCACCCACATGCTGTCATAACACCATCCTCGCCGGGACTGCAACGTTATATGCGCGAGGAGCTTCCGCTGGCAGCATGAGCCTATCAATAAGAAGAAATAAGGCGTCACTTGAAAAATCTAACCCGCGCTACTAACGGGCGGAGGCCTACCATCTAAGGTCTCCCTGAAGCCTAAAAGATCATGGCCTCAGCCCCCCTTGGACGCCTCAAGCCTCTCATATCCAGCCCCTCCACGCTCACCCTCTACCACTACAACAAGGTAGACAGTTCCTGCCGCAGCTTGTACCACATGGCTACAACTCGCAGCGACAGCAGACGGCAGCGTGGCCACTGTAACAAGGAGCTGTCCATCGTATCGGCCAAAGTACGGAGCTTTCACACAAACGTGTGGGAGCTCACATAAGAAAACGTGCTGCCAAACAAAGCTGACATAGTGTTTGTGTTTGTGTCCGAGACCTTTCTTGACAGTAAATGTGCAAAAAAACTATGACAGGATGTGGGGGTACTCAGCATGAGTGAGGAAGGTTCGCTCCACACAGAGTGAAGGCGTAGCTCTGTGCTACAAATCCTCCTCGGTGTTGTGGTGCTAGTTTGCTTATTAAGTTATGTTTAATATTAAATTATAGCTAGATTTTAAGTTAATCTATTGTTATTATTTATATATTTGTGATGCTCAGTTCGGTTTTATTATTAGGTTTTATTAGTTTTATTATTAGGTTTTATTATTAGGTTTTATTATTAGGTTTTATTATTAGGTTTTATATATTGGTGATGCTCAGTTAGGTTTTAGAATAGGTCACACTAACCATGTCACCTTTAACCTGTACTGCACTGAGAAAAATCTGTAGAAAGTATCAATAAAGAGAGAGAGAGAGAGAGAGAGAGAGAGAGAGAGAGAGAGAGAGAGAGAGAGAGAGAGAGAGAGAGAGAGAGAGAGAGAGAGAAAGAAAGAAAAAAAATTACATAGGAACTCAGACCATACAGACCTTGAGCTCCAAACCTAACTTTAAATAAACACTGAAAAAAGCAAATACAGAAAATGACCTGAAAATCTTATTGTGAAGTTTCGACAAACAATGTTATAATGTCAAAATTGAACCATTTACAACAGATGTCTAAGTTTAATATTCACGATTTCGTCCACAGTATTTGTAGTAATGGACGCAAGAATAGGGTCATAGTATTTAGAAATGATGCAATAAAAGTAAGTAATTATATGTGTCAGTAATCCGAGCGGTGTGTAAATGTTCAAGGATGTTCCGAGTTCGTGTGTGTGTGTGTGTGTGTGTGTGTGTGTGTGTGTGTGTGTGTGTGTGTGTGTGTGTGTGTGTGAGTGTGTGTGTGTGTGTTCGTGTGACAAAGGATGGAAATGACGTGGTTACCATATTGACTTTTCATTTTTCTCGTCCTATAAACATTTTCTTTTCGCTGTGTCTTCCCTACATTTCTTTCACCCTTCTCTATGTTCTGTCGCCTTTACAACGCTGTGATTCGTTCCGTAGCTTTACGCCTCCCTTCCTCCACAGCTGCAGCCTTCCATTCACTGCCCTCACATCTCGATACCTTTGTTTTCTAGGAGCCAGAAGCTACACGACAAAGACAGTTTTCAGGAGAAACAAAGAAGCTGGCGGTGAAGTCACGTGAGACTTGGATTATTTTTTTTCTTCCTGAAATTTTTAGTTATGTTTTATATTGAAGGTTCCAAAATACTACTGCTAGAGAAGTTATGATTTATCTATATGGATTCTGAATACAAATTTTCGTCACATCCATTATCATGGTGTATGTCTTAAACGTAACTGTTACGTTATCACCTTCCGTTAGTTTGTCCTTCCCTATCTAACCCCCCCCCCTCACCGCACGCACGCACGCACGCACACACACACTCACCCCCTCCACACACGCACGCACCTCCACACACACGCACGCACCTGCACGCGGCCATCCTCTACGGTAG
>JAPQNM010000042.1:470996-475996 GCA_029783475.1 Metacarcinus magister | reverse complement strand
GAGAAGGAGGAGAAGGAAGAGGAGGAGGAAGAAGAGGAAAAGGAGAAGGATAAAGAGGACATGGGAGAGGGGAAAAACGAAGTGAAGAAGAATAAAAGAAGGAGTAGGAGGAAGAGGAGGAACAAAGGAATGTTCTTCGAGGTAAGTACAAAAGCAATTGATCACAATGTTTGTTGTGATCTAACGAGACAACTCTTTTAGATTGAATCATTTTAAACAAATTTTCAAGTTTAACGTGAAAAAAGTGAAAAGGGAAGAGAAGGAGAACGATGAGGAAGAAGATGACGAAAAAAATAAAAGCGAAGAAGGAAGAATAATGAATGTAAAGAAAAAGAGCCTTTGTCACCTTGCCCTAGTAGCCTTGCCTAGTAGGTTCACAGCGCTCGCTCTCTCTCTCTCTCTCTCTCTCTCTCTCTCTCTCTCTCTCTCTCTCTCTCTCTCTCTCTCTCTCTCTCTCTCTCTCTCTCTCTGTGTGTGTGTGTGTATGTGTGTGTGTGTGTGTGTAATAATAATGGTAATAATGATAATAATAATAGTAATAATGATGATAATAATAATAATGGTAATAATAATAATGATAATAAATGGTTTATTAGAATGGCAGTCATCAACTGGAAATATACAACAGTGTGTGTGTATGTGGTTGTGTGTATGTGTGTGTGTGTGTGTGTGTGTGTGTGTGTGTGTGTGTGTGTGTGTGTGTGTGTGTGTGTGTGTGTGTGTGTGTGTGTGTGTGGTTGTGTGTATGTGTGTGTGTGTGTGTGTGTGTGTGTGTGTGTGTGTGTGTGTGTCAATGAAGTGCAATCCTTTCTAATGCTAAATGTTACATCGTTGTCTTTGAACTTTCTGATTTATGATACTATCAGAATGTATATTACATAATTACTTTTCCTTCAATCTTATCACTCATCTCCTTGCTAGGCGTGGGCACCACCACCTATGTGTTTTTTTTCCTATACAAGTATCCTTCTGTTTTTTTTCTGTTTTTCCGTGATCTATTATACAATTTCATGAATCTTTAATGCGAGTGAGGCAACGGCAAAGGCCGACACGCCTTGGGGTGAACTTTGGAGAGCAAGGAAAGGATAAAAGGGAGAAAGGGAATAAGGTTAAATGGCATGAATCAAGAAGTAAGGTTTAGCCCCTAAGCCTGACTCCAACAACCTGGAAAAGATAACAATTCCTTGACTTCCAGACACCCATGTGTGCCAGCCGATCTGGAGTGCTGGAGGCAAAGCGGCGAGTCAAACCAAATGACTGGAAGGACGATGTTCAAAGTGAAGATACAAAAACAACAACTTCTGAGAGCCCATGAAGTGGGTCTTCATGGGCTCTCAGAAGTTGTTGTTTTTGTTATCTTCACTTTAGCAGCGTCCTTCTAGGCCTTTGTTTTTGTAAGGACGCGAAAGTATTACTTCACACCTTTCATCTTTCACAGCAACACACGACCACACGCACGGCTCAACACACCACTGCAGCACCACGGCTACCCCCTACCAGGACACACACACACACACACACACACACACACACACACACACACACACACACACACACACACACACACACACACACACACACACACACACACACACATAGCTAGATAGATAGATTTTTATTGACCACAAACATTACTAACATTATATGGTATAAACATTATCTATGGTCCAAACATATATGAAAATGTATGTAACTAGATAGTGTGTTGCACCAAATACTTGTTGATAAATAAAGGGCAAAATCAAGATCCAAGATCAAATAGCTAAATGAGCATATAAAAGAACACAAAGAACACAACACCACAAATAAAAACACGATAAAAGCACAAAACACATAAGACATAAACTCTAAATACGTAAAATATCTGCTTCTAAAAAATGTTTTAAAAATTAAAAAGTAAACAGAAAAATCACATTAATACAAAAAATCTCAAATGTAGGAACATAAAAAAAAATTAAACAACACACACACACACACACACACACACACACACACACACACACACACACACACACACACACACACCGAAACTCAGCCATGGCTTGTCTTCGAAGAGAAAAAACATTATTCCAACATAATTTCATTGACTTGATATATTCTCATTCCGGTAATGTGATTGCTCGTCCCCTTCCGTCAGCTCTTCATTAATTCAAGTGTCACCTTTTCTTATCACCACCGACCCTCTACATTATGAATACATTTAGGGAGCCAAGGAGTATCTCGGTAAACACTTTGTATAGCAGGATAATAATATACGTGAGACTTATAACCGTGTGCACGAAGGAGTTATAAGATCTAGTTAGTTTCTTTTCCGCCGCGACATAATATAACCGTCATAAAGAATGAAGTTTTAAGAATAACTTGTCCAAGATTATCTCACAAAATATGGTGGCCACAGGACGAGGCGGAGGAGGGAGAGGAGAAAAGAAGAAGAAGAAGAAGCAGAAGAAGAAGAAGAAGAAGAAGAAGAAGAAGAAGAAGAAGAAGAAGAAGAAGAAGAAGAAGAAGAAGAAGGAATTCTACAAAGTATTACACAGGATAACACAATTATAAAGATTACCAAGGAATACAAACACAACAGACCTATTGATCCTTACTGTTTGATTTCATTAAACTACACTATTATTAAAGAAGGGATAGAAAAGTAGGATTTTTCACTTACGTTTTCTTTGTACACCTTGAGGTTGATATTAAAAGAGATAATATTATGTTCGCTGGTACCGAATTCATGGCCTGTATTAACGTTATGTAGGGATCACACATCTGCGATCCAGCCTCTGCGACTATCTGCGATGACGGGACTTTGACAAAATTTGTGGAATCGCAATTTACAACGACGTTACTACGCTTTAATCTCAGCGGCAGCGAAATTAGTCGCAGAAAGTCGCAGGCGATCGCAGTATTTTTTTTGTGGTAATATCATCACCACCATCACCATCATCATCATCATCATCATCATCATCATCATCATCATCATCATCATCATCATCATCTTCATCTCAAGGTCTCGATGTTCGTTATGTAGGGATCACACATCTGCGATCCAGCCTCTGCGACTATCTGCGATGATGGGACTTTGACAAAATTTGTGGAATCGCAATTTACAACGATGTTACTACGCTTTAATCTCAGTGGAAGCGTAATTAGTCGCAGAAAGTCGCAGGCGATCGCAGTAACTTAGCGCGACTCAGGAAGTGGCTGCGATTATGTTCAAATTTTCAAAACATTCACTGACCACCCCTCTGCGATTGTCAAATCGCTCGACTAGTTGCAGCGTGAACGCAGTGTGAGCGAGGCACCGTCGCCGCGCTCTGCGATGTGGCAGCAAAGGATTGCGTCAGAGCATTGCGCAGTCGAGCGACTCCCACACCACGTGACGGGGCAGCGACAGATCTCCCCTTCCGCTTCCTGCTCGCTCCGTCTCAGCACAGTCTCCACTCGACAGAGACCACACAACGCTCACCCAGCGACCACCAACCAACCTCCACCAGCGATACGCAAACGATCACTCCTAGACCTTTCCTCGCTTCGTCTGCGATGATCGCAAACAACCGCGATTAAAGCGAGTGAAGGACGAGCAGATGTCGTAATGGATCACGATATCTGCCTAGTCGTTGTGAATCGCGGTTGTTGGGTGGCGACTTCAATATTTTCGGCATCGCAAATAGTCACAGAGGCTGGATTGCAGATGTGTGATCCCTACATTACTTACTAGACCGTCGTTTATTGAAAATATAAGGTCAAGTATATTGTCACCTCTTGTCGGTTTATTAACGTGTTGACTTAAAGCACTTTCTAACAAATTATTATATAAATCATGACCCATATGTGATTTAAGAGGATTTCTCCATAAAGTGACAGGTAGATTAAAGTCTCCAAAAATAACGCTTTCAAATGGATTAATTGCTTTGATTATCTGAGCGTATGATTATCTATCGCTAGTGATATTGTATGTACTGGTGATCTATAAATGAGTCTAATTATAGTTTTCTACGTTATCTATATTTTTGGTTTTCAAGACTGTCGAGTTAAAACTGACTTTCACGTAGAACAAAACACGGCATAAATCTTTAATTTCTAAACTACCCTCTTACGGATTCTATCCTTCTCTCTGTACCTTCATCTCCAGTTTCCTTTCCGACCGTTCTATTGCTGTTGTAGTGGATGGTCACTGTTCTTCTTCTAAATCTATCAACAGTGGTATTCCTCAGGGTTCTGTCCTATCACCCACTCTCTTTCTATTATTCATCAATGATCTCCTAAATCTGACTCAATGCCCTATCCACTCCTATGCTGATGACACCACCTTGCATTTTTCAACGTCGTACAACAGACGCCCAACCCAACAAGAATTAAATGACTCAAGGCGAGATGCTATAGGACGCTTAACTTCTGATCTTTCACTAGTTTCTGATTGGGGCAGAGCAAACCTTGTTTTGTTCAATGCCTCAAAAACTCAATTTCTACAACTATCTACTCGACATAACCTTCCAGATAACTATCCCCTCTTCTTCAATGACACTCAACTTCCCCTCTCCTCCACATTAAACACACTCGGTCTATCCTTTACTAAAAATCTAAACTGGCAACTTCATATCTCTACTCTTGCTATATCAGCTTCCAAAAAGTTAGGTGTCCTATGACGTCTGCGTCCTTTTTTCTCTCCCTCTCAGCTGCTTGCTCTGTACAGGGGCCTTATCCGCCCATGTATGGAGTATGGCTCTCATGTCTAGGGGGGGCTCAACTCATACAGCTCTTTTAAACAGGGTGGAGTCTAAAGCTTTTCGCCTAATCAACTCTCCTCCTCTAACTGACTGTCTTCACTCTTTAAGTCACCGCCGCAATGTTGCTTCTTTATCTATCTTCTACCACTATTTTCATGCTGACTGCTCTTCTGAACTTGCTAACTGCATGCCTCCCCCCCTCCTGCGGCCTCGCTGCACAAGACTTTCTACTTCTTCTCATCCTTATTCTGTCCATCTACCTAATGCAAGAGTTAA
>JAPQNM010000042.1:438496-463496 GCA_029783475.1 Metacarcinus magister | reverse complement strand
TTATTATTATTATTATTATTATTATTATTATTGTTATTCGAGAGAGAAGAGAGAGAGAGAGAGAGAGAGAGAGAGAGAGAGAGAGAGAGAGAGAGAGAGAGAGAGAGAGAGAGATCATTTTAAGTATTGTTTTCTTTCAATTCTATGTGTTGTTATGCTACTTCGTTAAGAATAACATTCACTAGTGAGAGAGAGAGAGAGAGAGAGAGAGAGAGAGAGAGAGAGAGAGAGAGAGAGAGAGAGAGAGAGAGAGAGAGAGAGAGAGACAGACAGACAGACAGACAGACAGACAGACAGACAGACAGACAGACAGGCAAGCAGGCAGGCAGGCAGACATACATACATACAGACAGATATAAGGCCTGTTACTGTACTTTTTGTTATTGTTTTACTGTATTCTTATAAGGGAACCTGTACGTGATAAGATATGTTTGTAAAGAAAAGGACAACTTAGTAATGGAGGATACAAACGAAGCATGTATGTTAGTAAGAAACTTCAACGGAAAACAGATGACAAAAGGAAAACATAACATAACATAACATAACATAAATAAACTACATAGCCTAACATAACATAGCAAAACATAACATAAAACAGCATAACAACCTAATAACATAATTTTACACAACATTCCATAACATAACATAACACAATATGACAGAACATAACATAACATAACATAACATAACATAATAACAATAGAACACGGATCTCCTAGAGGCGATGCAACACAACAGGAAACGAGACGCAGCAAACAGATTAGAAACAGTGTAACAGGCAATCAAGAACACCAATCAAGAATACAGCTTAGCAACACAGCACGACGCAGCAACACAACTACAGCACACACGTGGGCACAGCTTGATAGCAGCACACCGAGTAACACACTGCAGGACACAACAACGCAATGTCTTTCGTTATAGAGAGTGTATAAGAAAAACATGGTATGATATATTGTACTTTGTTGTCAAGGACGTGTTGGTGGTTGTGTTGCAGGGTTAGGTTGCATATGTAGGACATTCAAAACGTTAAAGATTAATTATGTTAATGCGTTGCCTGCCTTGCCTGACTTACTTATTGTCTTATGTTTTGGTTTTCTTTACAGGACCATGTTCGCCTCCAGGGTTGTTGAGTAGCAGGGTGGTCGGTGGTCGGTGGTCGGGGGTCGGGGGTCGGTGCCAGCCAGTGTAGACTCAGGCGGCGCGCTCTAGAGGGCCTATGTCACCCTCGGTGCTACACTTCACCAAGGCTGCAATCAAAGGTAAGACGTTTGGTGATGTGTGGGTGATTTTTTTTACACTAGACAAAGATTCCAAGATCACCAGGAACGCGGGAACTAACGGTCACTACTATTGTACTACGTAACCACTTGACCGCCGCCCCGCCGCCTTGTTATGTACAAGTGGTTTTGTAAACATTTTAGGTATTCATAGGATTCTCCACGATTGTTCTGTACCTTGAATGTGACGCTGTGTGTGTGTGTGTGTGTGTGTGTGTGTGTGTGTGTGTGTGTGTGTGTGTGTGTGTATTCAAACATTGCCTTTAAGAACACACAGTTAAAGTTGTTAGCTGGAAGGAGACGTGTTGTGACTTTAAGTTATTGGTCTTCCTTCTCTTCCTCTTCTTACTTTCTTTCTTCCATTCTTGTTATTTCATCTTTCTTATCGTTTTATCATTCTTCTTCTTCTTTTACTTCTTCTTCCTATCATTACTATTATTATTATTATTATTATTATTATTATTATTATTATTATTATTATTGTTATTATTATCATTATTACTATTATTATTATCATCATTATCATCATCATCATCTTCCTCATTACTGGTTGGATTGTTATTAGTATGTTGGTAAAAAAGATTATCACTGAGCCGGGATTGGGTTCGAAACATCGATTTAAAGCTTACTTTTTTTCATTAATATAGAGACGTTTATATTGGTGAAGCTTTTACGAAATTGGCCGAAAGGTGTATCTCTCTCTCTCTCTCTCTCTCTCTCTCTCTCTCTCTCTCTCTCTCTCTCTCTCTCTCTCTCTCTCTCTCTCTCTCTCTCTCTCTTTTCACACACACACACACACACACACACACACACACACACACACACACACACACACACACGTCAACACAGCTTTAAGATGTTACGTGTCCATCATCCCTTCCTTTCTCTTCACTTGGTATTGACACACGGCCTTCCCTTAAGCTACATTCCTTCCTTGTATAAAAATCGACTTTAATTGATCTGCTTCTGTCTATTTACAAACCCAAACGGTGGAAGTGGAAGGTAGAGTGGCTGAGGGGCGGTGGTGGTGGTGGTGGTGGTAGTGGTGATGGTGGTCTGATTTTGGTTGTATGGTAAGCTGGCCTGAATTAAACTAAGAGGATCGCAGCCTATATACTAAACCTTGAATGGTGTTTATTTCTTATAGATATTCGTGACTGACTGACTGACTGACTAGCTGACTGACTACTGACTTACTGACTGCTGACTTACTGACTGCTGACTCACTGATTGCTGACTAACTGACTTCTGACTCACTGACTGCTTACTAACTAACTTCTGACTTACTGACTGCTGACTTATTAACAGCTGACTTATTAACAGCTGACTTACTGACTGACGCGCACCTCTCTGTTCTTTCTTTTCCTCCATGTGATGTCCTGTCTTTCTCCTTCACCTTGAATACTATGTACGTTGGACAGTGTTAGTCTTCCCTTGTCACCCTTAATCTGTACTCCATCTCTCTCCCTCACTGTCCACACCTTTAGTATTACCTCCATGACACCTCTGACGTCACTCTCAAGGTAACCACGACCTTGTACCATCACCACCATCACCACCATCACCACTACTACCATTGTGATACGTCATATTAACACATTCCTTAATCACCACCACCACAATCACTACATTACCACCACCACCACCACCACCACCACCACCACTAACACTACTGACTACTACTGCCACTGCTTACTCAGGCTGGCTATTAGATATCCCCATTCTGGCCTCACCTCTCACCACTCTCAGGTCGAGACGGGGAACCAGGTATTGTCTCTGCTCTGAGTGGTCGGCGGGAAGTTTTATTAAAGGCTGAGATTTCCTTCCAACCTTTTAAGTAGAGTGGCGGTGGTCCTGAAGGGCATGCCAGGGATACCGTACGAGAGAGAGAGAGAGAGAGAGAGAGAGAGAGAGAGAGAGAGAGAGAGAGAGAGAGAGAGAGAGAGAGAGAGAGAGAGAGAGAGAGAGAGAGAGAGAGAGAGAGAGACAAACAGACATGCAAACAGACAGACAGACAGACAGTATCATCGTTAACTATTGTCTTAACACGTGACAACAGAGGTGGTTCGGGATTCCAAGGGTAATTAAGTGTATCATTTGAAGAAAATATAATATCTTACTATTTTATTAATGACATAAGAACCCACACGAGTATAACCAATATGTAAGACGTTATTAAAAGTTTATGAAAGAAAAGTGTCTTGCCAACTTTGAATTTTTGTAATATTGTCTTAAGTGTTTAGTCGACGTGATTTTCATATACAGGAAAATGTACTGAAAGTTCCCTAATAGTCTTGCTGGGATATGATTCATTACTCTGTTCTTTCATCTTCGGTTTTGTCACCATTTATTCCTATAGTGACGTGCGGCCAATGGTCTGATGCAAAACAAACTAACTATATGTTGTACGTACTTGTAAACTTGCCATGTGTTCCGTATTTGTGTTTTCTTTAATGTTACTACACTATACGTCATTAATTCCTTCATTCCTCAGTACACAAACACTTGCCTTCGTTGGGTGGTCATTTTGTTTTACTTCATAACTGTCAAATACAACATGGTGATCGTATATTACTTGAAGTGAAGTGATTAAATTTTTCTTGTTGATTTAATGAGGCTTGTATATCTTTGGCATAAAAGTAATCAAATTGATTTCAATTAACCATTAACAATTCTTCACAACTTTCGCTCTCCAATACTACTACTATTACAATTACTGTTACTACTACTACTACTACAACTACTGTTACTACTACTACTACTACTACTACTACTACTACTACTACTACTACTACTACTACTACTACTACTACTACTACTACTACTACTACTACGACTACTACTATTACTACTACTATTACTATTATTATTACTATTACTATTACTATTATTACTACTACTACTACTGCTGCTACTGCTACTGTTACTATTATTATTACTACTACTACTACTACTACTACTACTACTACTCCTACTACTACTGCTACTACTACTACTACTACTACTACTACTACTACTACTACTACTACTACTACTACTACTACTGCTGCTGCTGCTGCTGCTGCTGCTGCTGCTGCTGCTGCTGCTGCTGCTGCTGCTGCTGCTGCTGCTGCTGCTACTACTACTACTACTACTACTACTACTACTACTACTACTACTACTACTACTACTACTACTATTACTACTACTACTACTACTACTACTACTACTACTACTACTATTAATAATAATAATAATAATAATAATAATAATGATAATAATAATAATAATAATAATAATAATAATAACAATAATAATAATAATAATAATAATACTGCTGCTACTGCTGCTACTGCTGCTGCTACGTTACAACGTTGCCAAGACAACGTGACGCCACCCTGATACCCACACACTCAAACAAGTGCCTACGCTCACAAATTGGCCTATTAGAACCCCTGGTAATTGAAATATCTCTTGGTCACCTACACACATCTTGGCCATCAGAGCTTATCAAACAATACAAACAAACATGGATGAAAATAATCTTCAAGACACAGATTCACCCATCGACACTCAACAGCATCTGCTGACGGACAAAGACTCATCTCCGAAACGCCTCACTAGAGAATTCCTGGACACCAACTTTAACAAAGCAGACCTTCAAAAACAGTGTCGTGAGTTGGGCCTCACTAAAGTATGGGTAACGAAAAGCGAACTCATTGACATGATACTTCTGAATTCTCAAGCAGTCAGTCCTGATCCAGAAGTTCCCGGTGACAAGGCAGAAATAGATATTTACAAAATGGCCCTTGACATTGAGAATATTAAAGCCAAATTAGATACCAAAGATATAGAGATTGAGCTGCTGAACGTAGAGGTGAACACTGCATACGACACCATCAAAGCACTCCAGCAACGAGTGAACGACCTGGAACAGAAGCACAGCTCTAACTGCAGGGAACAGCCCCAGGCAATGAACAACAACCCATCTCCTCCACACTGCCTACTCCTGGGGGACACTAACTTACGCACGGCTCAACTCAGCGACTTGGGTGACAATTGCTCCGTAAGGACCATACACGGCGCTAATGTTGACCTGCTCAGAAGCTGGACCACTGAACAACTTAACCTTAATGATATTCTCGAAGAGTCACCAAGTGAAAAAATTCTTGATAACTTAGGCTCTTTGATAAGTGACCTAAAAGAGAAAAACTCTGAAATGAAAATATACGTATGTCAGGTAGTCCCCCCCGCAATGCTAGAACAATTTAAAGACCAAATCGAAGCTTATAATGAACACTTGGTCAAATGGGGCGAATCAAATGGCATCACAATCATTAAAACTCCACCACACTTTAGGCTCAGTACCGGTGAATTAGATGACGTGTGTTTTGAAGGTGAAGGCAATAGTTCAGTGTTAAATCGACTAGGCGTTATAAGACTGTTAGGTACAATAGAAGCACAGTGTCCTGAATTTCGATTGTGTAACAACTGGAAAATAATTAAGAAAGCTCCGAGAAATGTATACAATACTAACATGAGTTCACAAACCTTGCCCCCACGAGAACCCCTTCACAACCCCGAACCCCACTCTGCGTGGCACCACCTTGCTGCCCCACACCCCCCACTAGGCCTCGCCCCCCGTGGTGCCGGCCAGCCTCGCCACCCCAGCAGCTCCGAGCACCATACTTCTGCCACCCTGCCCCGTACTGACGCCTCGTGGGCCCATGTCGCACGCAGGGGTTACCACGCGCCAGGCGGGGATGCAGCCACCCACGCCACAACATCTACAACATCTACGTGGCGCCATACTGGTGGACACACTCCCCGCCATACTGCATCTAAATATGGATGTTTTAACTGCGGTGAGTTCAACCATCGCCAGGTTACCTGCAGGTTTGACCACAGACTGAGGTGTGGATACTGCCATCAATTTGGACACAAAGGAAGGTTATGCCAGCATCCCAACGCATAGGAGCCTGGCCACGAAGACAGCGCCGCTAGTGTCAATAAAAGGAACAACTTGAAAGTCGATCACATTAACGCACAAAGTCTTTTAGCAAATATGGATGAAATATATCTTTTAGTTAATGAGCGTAAGCCTGATATTTTATGTGTAACTGAAACGTGGCTGACTCACGAAGTTTTAGACCAACATATTGCTATACCCAATTTCAGTGTATACAGACATGATAAAGCAAGAGGAGGAGGTGTGTGCATATACTTAATGGATACTCTTACTGTTACTCCAATTAATGTAAATATTGAATCAATTGAGGGGGTGGAGGACTTGTGGCTTACAGTGCAGTGCAGGAAATTGCCTTCTGTCATCATAGGTTGCATGTATCGTCACCCTCATTCTAATTCACATTCTTTTGACTATATCTCTGATGTTTTTAATTATATACGCTTACGAAATAAGCCTTTTTATGTTCTTGGTGATTTTAATTGTAACTTTTTATTTAAAAATAAGATGAAACAAATAATCAAAAACACAAAATTGACTCAATTAATTGACAAGCCTACAAGAACCACATCCCACTCTTCTACTTTATTGGACATTATTGTAACAAATACTCCTGCCTTAGCTCTTCATCATGACGTGATTGCTTGTCCCATTGCTGACCATGATCTTATATCTGTCACGTTGGACATCACTAAACCCAAGAGGCAACCTAAAATCAAAACTTTCCGTCAACTAAAATACTACTCACAAGAAATATTATGCAATTTATTAATAGCTGAAGGTCAGACATTAGATAAAATCTACACAACTGATAATGTTGATACTCAGGTTCAGATACTTAATGAAGTTTTCTTGAAATGTTTAGATTTATGCGCACCCTTAGTGACATAAGAAGTAAGGAGGCCCTTCGCTCCCTGGATCACTGAGGAGCTGAAAAGTTTGATACAACAAAAGAATAATGTTCTGAAAAATTTGAAAAAAGACAGAAGCAACATTAACTTAGAAACTAATTATAAAAACCTAAAAAAACAAGTCCGAGGACTGATTCACTTTTCTAAATCCGACCACTATAACAGAAAACTAGAGAATAATAAAGGCAACAGTAAGGCCACGTGGAAGACTATAAGAGAACTGATTCCTAATAACAAAAATAATGCTAAGCCGCTAGTTAACAATGATGATAAGGAGAACATGAAACATACATCTAATCATTTCAACACTTTTTTTGCTAATGTCGGTAAGGACACGTTTGATAGCTCCCAGAGAAATCTTGAAGATTCACATGAAATACTACATCCAGTACACACAGACTCACACGATGATATAAATCCAATCTGCTTGTTCCGACCTGAACCCACTAACTGGCAAACAATAACTCTCACCATAAAACACATGAATAACAGTGACTCGTGTGGATCAGATGGCATCCCACATAGATTCCTAAAAGCCTCCCTTCTTGCTATCATCTCACATTTGACTTGTATCATAAACACATCAATAGTAACAGGAGTTTTCCCCACAGTTTGGAAACACTCAATAGTAACACCCATTCTTAAGTCTGGTAACGTCAATGAACCATGTAATTACCGTCCCATATCACTCCTTCCCGTTCTTTCTAAAGTACTAGAAAAAATAATATCATCTCAGCTAACTCAACATCTCGAAACAAATAACTTGCTTAGCAAAACCCAGCATGGCTTCAGGTCAAACTTATCAACCACCTCTGCTCTATTAACATTAACTAATAACTTATATACAAACATGGACAATAAGAAAGTTTCTCTAGTCACTCTCTGTGACTTGTCAAAAGCATTTGATAGCGTTAGTCATACATAAGTGCCTCAAGTTAAATATTGATTCTTTCTGGTTCCACAGCTACCTCAGTGACAGGACACAATCGGTGCGCATAAACAATACTATGTCGGATAAAACAAATGTTTCTTATGGTGTGCCTCAAGGGTCAGTACTTGGTCCCAACTTGTTTACTATATATGTAAACGATCTTTCGTGTTTTTTATCAAATTGTGAAATAATTCAATATGCCGATGACACCCAGTTTATTCACACAGGTAATATAGACGACCTAAAGGATTTGATAAACAAAAGTGAAAAGACTGTAAAATTAGCTAGAACATATTTTAACAAGAATGGTTTAATGCTAAATTCCAAAAAGACACAATGTATGTTCATAGGGACAAGGGGGCTTCTATCAAAGATTCCACCTGACACTCACATGCTGGTGGACGGCAACGTAATTACCCCCAGAACATCCGTAAAGAACCTGGGTGTACACTTTGATAACCACTTACTGTTTGATACGCACATCACTGAAATAAGCAAGAATGTATATGGAACACTAATGTATGTAAATAGAATAAGGGATTGTTTTAACAAAAACACAAGAATATCAGTCATACAATCATTAGTCATGAGCATCATAAACTACGGTATTGGCATCTGGGGAACAACCAATTCCACTCAAATCGAACGAGTGCAAAAATTGCAAAATTTTGCTGCCAAAGTTGCTCTTGGAGGAGCTGCCAAAAGTGAACATGTCACTCCTTTCTTGAAAGAGTTGGGATGGCTAAAAATCAATCAAAAACACAAACTTGAGGTAGCAAAAATAATAAAACTTGAAAAATAAAAATCTTCCCAATTGGTTGTTCCCATTAGCTACAGTAAGTGACATGCGTGCCCACAGTGTGAACACTAGGCAGACAGAACAGCTGCATGTACCCCGGTGTAACACCTGCTTGGGCACCAAGTCCTTCCAAGTGGCTGCACCCACCCTCTGGAACAGCCTCCCTAATGATGTCAAACACGCCACCTCCCTAACCACTTTCAAAACGCGTCTAAAAAAACACCTATTAAGTAAACAATTTCAGCTATAGATACTCCACGTCAAGTTCCTTTGATTTATATATGCATTTTACTACATTTGTGTCTGTGATTTTACTTAGTTTTATTCGACCATGATATGCCTGCTATATCTTAATATTTTATTGCTTCACTATTTTATTAGCCTTTTATAGATTTTATTATTTTATTTCATTGTATATTTAGTACGTTTTACTGAGTAACCATATATTTCGTTTCTTTGTTTCTGTATAATCTTATCATATATCACTTTTTATCTGTCTTCTGTATATTTTATTATCTTATTTTATTACTAGATTTAGTACATTTTACTCAATAACTTGTTATTTCGTTTCTTTGATTTGGCTTAGTTTTATCATATTTTTGCTAAACGTAATATAAATATATATAAATATATTATATAAATATTGATAAGGATTTTTTCAATGCATTTGGTCTTGCACTAAAAAAATTCTGTGACACTCAAGAAGAACAAACAAAAATGCATTGATTACACTCAAGATTTTGTAAATCCACACATTTTTTTTTTATACAGTTTGACATTTTTCCTGCTCTGAAAATTTTACACAATTCAGATTTTATCCAAACGTTCTGAAAATATTTTTACACATGCACTCCTTGCCCAGGTATTCATCCCTTACTGCCATTCAAACTGTTATGCTATGTTTTTTAATTTTATTTCAGGTTTATATATGTAAATATATTCAACAATATACCCACACTCATACATACACATATATACATATAGTTTATAAGTTGTTTTTTTGTCAATTATATGAAAATATTTATTTTAGTTTTAAAATCCACGACCACAAAACATTTCCCCAACCTGGCCTCCAAGACGGTGTTTTAGCCCAACACTTCACATTGTTCAAGACTCCAGACAAACTCCGTGTTAATCTATCAAAACTTGAACACTGAGATCATTAACAAAATGGTATGATTTGCTATTTTTCATAAAGTTTCACGATTTACTCTGATAATATGAAAAAGAAAAAAAAATAGAGAGCATGATCGACATGGAAGTATAGAGCCTTCCTTAGAGACCCGTCGCTTGTCCAGACTAAACTGTTGATGGAATTAATCAAAACCAAACAGTGACTATTGCTCGGATTACTAAACATCGAGGTCAAGGTGTCACACACTCGTTGGTGAAGCAATCGTTGTACTGATGATGATGATGATGATGATGATGATGATGATGATGATGATGATGATGATGATAATAATCTATCTGTCTATCTACCTGGCTTATATATCCATTTAAAAGGGAGTATCTAAAACAAGGTATTTAGGGTTCAGAGAGACTCTACGCTCCCCTCCCCCTCTGTATCCTGTCCCTTTGTAGGAGAGAATACAGAGAAGGGGCTTCCCAGACATCTCGCTTCGTCCCTTTTGGTTGTCTTTTACGAGCCGCAGGGAATACGGTGATAGTAATCTACTAGCTACCACCATAATAGTAATAATAATGATAATAATAATAGTAATAATAATGATAATAATAATAATAATAATAGTTGTAGTAATGTCAATACTAATACGTAGTTGGTAACGATGAAAGTAAGAATCAGTCATGGATTCGTGTGGAGAAGGAGAGGAGTTCAAAGAGAAATAATAAGATTTCATTAATTAGTTAGCCTACAGAGCACGTCACGCGGAGTGTTAAGTAAGGCTTGGAGGTGACTGGACTAGAAAGGCAAATAGTGAAAGAAAAAAAAGTTGAGGAATAACTTAATATGATTTCAGGAGGTGCGTGACTTAGAAAGTTGGTGGAATGAGAAGCAGTACATAGAATAACCGAATTATAAAGTTAAGCAAGTCATCATGGAAATACACTAACAAATGCAATCACTGAATAAGATTGTAGAAAGAGATTGTATAATGGAAAGAAGAGGAAAAGTAGATCATTAGATAAAGAAAACACTTCATGCGGCAGATAGGATGGTTAATCAATGTCAATATAAGCAAAACAATACATATTAGGAATGATTTAATGAAGAATGATCGGTGAATAGGAGAGGAAGGCTCGGCGTCGGTTCAAGGGACGGGAAGGTATAGTGTGTAGTGACCTAGGTTGTAAACATTCAGATGGCGTGTTGAAGATGGTATTAAGTGGTAACGATGGAATGTTTAGGTAGAGGGGGAAGCGCTTAGCCTGCCTGAGGTTTGCTATACTGGAAGAAGGGAAAAGTATTTGAAAGTTGATATTGAAGCAGGGAAATGCATGGAGGTTTAAAAGGTAGAGGAAACAAAGACTTATGAAGTTTAAGGTTGATTTTGGAAAGAGCTTTGTTTGTGTTAGGAAAATATAAACTGTTTGGGAGGATTGGTTTGATTCTCTCCCCACCCCCTCTCGCCACACTCTCTCTCTCTCTCTCTCTCTCTCTCTCTCTCTCTCTCTCTCTCTCTCTCTCTCTCTCTCTCTCTCTCTCTCTCTCTCTTTTCTGAGTTGATGCTCTTATTAAAGTCAGGTCCAGAAGAGGGTGAGGCTGGATGTGCTGGAGATAAAATACTTGCCACCAACACACTTGTTCAACCTTCCTCCGAACACCGCGGTGCCTCATGATGATTCACTGATTCCTAAAGGCTACGTCACACTTAGGCGACTTTTGATCACGAAGCATACGATTAGCCCGACTTCGCTGTACTTTTGAGCTCCGACTTTTGAGCCGACATTTTTGGTCACGATCCCCGTTGGTTGTCCATACGCAGCTCGTACGAACGTACTGCAAAGCCAGTATGAAGGCCGCAGGCATTCCCCGAAGCAAGCACGAGATGTTGCGCTGTCACCACGAGTCATCCCAACATGAACCCGAGGTCAACACGTACTTACTACGCAGTACACACGATCTCCTCGAACCCACCACGAAGAGCACCCAATGTCCGCTAGACAATGTGTATATATGGAAAACAAGATGTCATAGATTAAATCTTCTTCAATAGGAATGTAATATTAGAAGCCATTTCATTTATATATCTATTAATTTATTTGTCTTCTTATTTATCTTTATTTATTCATCTATTTATATTTGTTCAGGCGAAATTATTATTATTATTATTATTATTTGTTTAGTATTCATGAAGACTAGTAAATGAATTCAATTGTGTTTGAATAAGGGTTCATAAACGTTTTGATTATTTATTTATTAATTTATCTATTGTTCATTAGTATAGTCAGGCAGAAAAGGATGATTCAGCATCACTCATATGATGTCTCCATAAATCTGTTCATCGCACCCACATTCAAATTTTAACGGAAAAGTCTCAGACAGGCATCGTACGAGCATCATCAAATGCCGACTTGCTACGGGTGGGCTGCCTACACAACTCGTATGAACATCGTACACTGCGACCCAGCTTCAGTTGTACGGCTCAATAGTTTTTTCATGTTGATCTCATACGACATTCCACGCAACCAGTAGGAACCCCACAGGATGCTTGTAGGATTAATCGGACATCTACACGATGCTCCCGATTTCGTGGCCGTGTCGTCGAGCTCCACGAAAAATTAAGGTCGACCTTAACTTCTCGTGGCCTAAACCAACACCAGCCCGAGACGACGCGATGCTCCCGACAAGTCCCGACATGTCCCGACTTTTGCCTGCGAATTCCCCGACATGCTGTGTCGCGGGATTCGCAGGATTTCGCAGGCAAAAGTCGCCTAAGTATGACGCAGCCTTTACAATGATACAGTACGTAGCGAGTACGTAAGCTCCACGTGGCTGGTTGTCCGCCTGCCATCTCAATCACGCATGGAGAGAGAGCAAAATAATATATATATATATATATATATATATATATATATATATATATATAGTGATATATATATATATATATATATATATATATATGATATATATATAGTATATAATATATATATATATATATAATATATAATATATATATATTGTGGTGATATATATATATATATATATATATATATAATGATATATATATATATATCATGTATATATATATATATATATATATATATATATATATATTTGTTATTTTGCTCTCTTTCCATGCGTGATTGAGGTGCCAGGTGAGGAAGATTGACTGCCTTCAATCTCTTATACACTGGCGAAATGTTGCATCTCTTGTTGTCTTTTACTGTTGTTTTAATGGTCATTGCTCTTTTGTACTTCCTGATTACATGTCTTCCTCGCGTGGCCTCTCTGCACACAACTTTCTTCTTCCTTTTATTTCACTAATGTAAGAGTTAACCATTATCTTCACTCTTTCATCTCTTCCATTGAGAAACTGGAACTCTGTCTAATTATGTTTTTCACCTTCCTACGACGTAAATATTTTCAAAACAGGATGATCAAGAAACCTCTAAAGCTAAATTGGACAAGCCCTTTTTGACTTCCTCTTTTGAGAGTAACATTGTGAGCAGGTTATTTTTTATACTACCTTCTCCTTCCTTACGTATAAAAAAAACAAAAACATCACAAAGAACTAAGTAACGCGTGACAATCTCATGAATACCATTACAACGCCATAAAGGTGTGCTCGTTTCCAGGCTTCTCGCGAAAATTAGCGGATCTTACTAAGGCAATATACTCGTATCGTAGGTGGCGGAAAAAGATTGAAGGAACGATATTGCAATCATACAACACAATCAACGCTTTAACTCCTTCTTACACCTCCTCTTTCTCCTCCTCTCTTCGATCCTTTCCCTTCTTTAATAGCCACACATCCACTTCTACATATCAATCAAGCCTTTCAGGAGCTTAAATTTCCTCTCCCATCCCTCCCTCCTCAGCTCTCGTAACGCTATGCTGTAAGTCTATACTATTCCACCTCCAAGGCTCCCTCCACGCCTCGCACCCTCTCACTACTCGCCACGTGCCATCGAAAAGACTTCACAGGGAAATAAAGGAACGCCAACCAGCATCTTCTTTTGTTAATGTTGGAGAAAAGAACTATTCATTTCAGGACATCTGTTATGGAGAAGGGAGGAGAAAGAGGAAGACAAGGGTATGGAGCAGGAGGAGGAGGAGGAGGAGGAGGAGGAGGAGGAGGAGGAGGAGGAGGAGGAGGAGGAGGAGGAGGAGGAGGAGGAGGAGGAGGAGGAGGAAGAAGAAGAAGAAGGAAGGAAGGCTGGTGCTACACACTCATCCAGCTTTAATTACTATCGTTTTAAGAAAAAAAATATCTTCCTATATTTGATTTCATCTTTCACGATTATTTTCCTCTCCTCCGTCTCCTCTTCCTCCTCTTCTTCTTCTTCCTCCTCCTCCTCCTCCTCCTCCTCCTCCTCCTCCTCCTCCTCCTCCTCCTCCTCCTCCTCCTCCTCCTCCTCTACTACAAGTTCTAGGGCTACTACTACTAGTACTACTACTTTTACTACTACTACTACTACTACTACAACTACTACTACTGCTACTACTACTACTGCTGCTGCTGCTGCTACTACTACTACTACTACTACTACTACTACTACTACTACTACTACTACTACTACTACTAATAATAATAATAATAATAATAATAATAATAATAATAATAATAATAATAATAATATTACTTCTAATAATGCTACTACGACAACTGCTACTACTATTACTATTACTACTACTACTACTACTACTACTACTACTACTACTACTACTACTACTACTACTACTACTAATGATAATAATAATAATAATAATAATAATAATAAAGATAATAATAACAATAATAATAACAATAATAATAATAATAATAATAATGATAGTAATAATAATAATAATAATAATAATAATAATAATAATAATAATAATAATAATAAAATTTCCCATAATAACACAAAACTCAATCACAGAATTTGTCAATGTTTGAAAGTTAGAAAATCATAAAGCAAACTTCTGCGATATACAGTAGAAGGGTCGGCGGCGGCGGCGGCGGCGGAGACGGCGGTGTGAGGCGGTGACGAGACTCCTGAGACACGTGGCAGATATTGCTACTTGGTCTCAGATATTGGTGCGGTGAGATGCGTTCATGGAGGTCAAATAAAAGTTTAAAATGTTCTGAAGGGGAATATAGAAGATTGTTTTATGTATGAGTGTAGAAATACAAATGTTTGAGGCAATCATTGCACCAAACTTTTGAATGGTTGAGGCCGAGAGTGTAGAAAGAGAATGAATTTACCGGAAATTAAATTGCTGCGGACAGTTATTGGAGTGAGGTTGTGGACGGAATCATGGACGAGAGTTAGAGAAAGTTAGTGAGATAACTATGTTTTGTTTGAGTCATGGGACTCTTCAGTAATCTGGTCATGGAGACGACTTGGAATAGGAAAGAAATGAGTAAAATACTTTATACATTCGAGGGTAATGGTGAGACAAATAGAAAATAAATATCTACAAAATGTATATCGATGGTATTGAAGCAGCATTGTCACACAATCCTCAGCCTCCAAGAGTGTGAAGGGTGTGTATGGAACTAATCATGTGTTCTTTAATTCATCTATACCGTTTTGATTTATGTACATAACGAATCACCTCTCCTTCACCTGTCTATTCAAATATGGTAACAAGATGGTCATTATCTACGTTTGACGGGTCATTCAACAAGAAAAAAAAAATAATGGAACAATTGAAAGGTGCATCGTTGCAAACGGTTATCGTCTCATTGGTTCCTTTTCATACAAAAAATGCTACCCCAACCCTTCACATCAATAATATGTGGATATGTATATGTTTCTTTCCAATGAGACTTGCAATGAGTAACAGTACATGTGAATCCAGTCATCGTAGTCAAGGCCATGTTATCGGTAATGTTTGTAAGCAAAATACAACGTTCCCAAGTGTGTACTGACGCTCACTACTCCAGCGGTGCCGAGTGCTGAGTGCCGAGGACGTGTTGGAAGTGTAATTTTTAATGAAAACTCCCATTATTTTTTCTCGGCATCGTGTTTCTGAACATATTTTTTATTATTTAAGATAACTTTTCTACCATTTATTGTAATTTGCTTTTAGGATAATTAATATGTTTTCATGTTATTGCATCCCCGTAACAATAAATTTGAAAATTGTATTGAAATGTCACACATTTTATTCACGGACTATATATGAAAGTAGGTTAGAGAAACACTGAAATGCGTTGTTGGTTTGAAATAATAAATTAAAGAATATGAATAGCCATCCATTATGAACAATGCTTCGCTGGGAGGCAAGGACAACACGTCTTCCAATATTTGGCCGCATGCACTGAGCTGAGCTGCTTACTGAACACAGGAACTCACCTGGAGCCACGTGGTCTGTCCAGGAGGCGCGGGAATGTTGTGTTTTATTATCCAGGAACTTATACATTATGAAGGTGGTGAAGAGAACGGGGAAGGATAATAATAATTAATATAATGGTAATATTAATAATGATAGTAATAATAATGATAATAATAATAATTGTAATGATACAAATAATAATAATAATAATAATAATAATAATAATAATAATAATAATAATAATGATAATGATAATAATCCTGCATTCATGAAATATGTAAGATAAAGTAAGATTCAGTGTTTTGCAATTGTATCTTTCCCTTTTTACTACGGATAGAGTGAAGGTTATATATATATATATATATATATATATATATATATATATATATATATATATATATATATATATATATAGCGAGAGAGAGAGAGAGAGAGAGAGAGAGAGAGAGAGAGAGAGAGAGAGAGAGAGAGAGAGAGAGAGAGAGAGAGAGAGAGAGAGAGAGAGAAATAATAAAAGAGACGATATGAACAGAACATATATTTAGATTTCCCACGAGGCGTCATGTCTTTTCACAAATGTCATATATAATATTACTTTTCTCATTTTAATGTGTTTGCTCCTGGACGGCGGGAAGACAAGAGTGAGTTTGTTTTAAATATGAGAGTCAGCAAGCAAAGGTTAAATATACATAAGCCTTGTGTTGTTTTCTGAAGCTTATCTCCGAGTACTTAAGAAAATGTATGTTTAGGTCACGGTCAAGGCAGAGGGAGAGAGAGAGAGAGAGAGAGAGAGAGAGAGAGAGAGAGAGAGAGAGAGAGAGAGAGAGAGAGAGAGAGAGAGAGAGAGAGAGAGAGAGATACTAACAGTCTGTCTTCCAAAACAAAATAGCTTACATTTGAAATCTAGCCAATCAAACAACTATAAGATCATGAATTAATGTCGTAACGAATGACTGCGTTGTCTGTATTGTGTTTCTATTGTCTTTTTACTGTTTTCATTGTGTTTTATTGTGTTTTTGATGTGTTTTCATTATATTTTATTAGACGTTCGTATCTGAAGGTTATCTCCACTCCATAACAGGTTTCAATAGCAAAATGTTATGTAAAATATGTTTGCTTTAGTTTGCAGTTTGCAGTTTTCACAATTATTTATAAATGACAAGGTAGGATGTTAACATATTAATTGACAATTTTCGTATTTGCAATTTTTATCGATACATTTTTCCAGGCCCAGAGGTTTTTTTATAGTTTCATTTTACAGAGTGTATGAAAATGTCTCCTTTTTCAGTTATTACATTTGAAAATTCTGTCTAACGAAAGTAGTAGGTATTTAAAACAAATTTTTTTTAATACTCTGGTTGATATTGATAGTATTAAATACAATATTCATCTTACTTTCCGCTGCCATTTTAGTTATCTCTTCGTTATCAGCAGTGTTATTATATTCATCAGTAACATTATTTTCACCATTATTTTAGTCACTTTTTTGTTAATATCACCTCCGTTATCATAGTTACTGTTGTCAATGATTTTAATACCGCGATGCTATGGTCAGTTATTATGAGTAACACATCCATTACTACTAATACAAACACCTTCATTATCCCCGGTTTTCATAATCAAACGAGACTATATTCACCAAAGGGATAATATAATCGAAACATTTATCTATTTATGTATTATCATCCTCAAGGAAATTGTCTTCGTACGCTTCAATATATTTTTATCTCTTCATCTGTTCACCATTCATTAATGTCTATGTAAAAAAATATTTGGACTCTATTTACCACTGCGAGGTGACTTACTCACTCGTCCTTGTTTTAACCCGAGAAATCAGGGAATAATACTTCAATCATACCTACTTTCCCTTTTGTTTGGTGGTAGTTTTTCTTTGATGATTGCGTAGTCAGGTTGTCTTTGCATTATACATTATTCT
This sequence comes from Metacarcinus magister, assembly GCA_029783475.1. NCBI lineage: Eukaryota > Metazoa > Arthropoda > Malacostraca > Decapoda > Cancridae > Metacarcinus > Metacarcinus magister. Next base: position 445,244 of record JAPQNM010000042.1, on the reverse strand, counting down.
GTGTAACGATGATGAGGACACGTACTATATTATAACGCTTATAACGTCACATCCATTGTACTGAGAGAGAGAGAGAGAGAGAGAGAGAGAGAGAGAGAGAGAGAGAGAGAGAGAGAGAGAGAGAGAGAGAGAGAAAAAAAATGTAAATTGATAAAAAAATGTTAATACATTTTCAAATATAAACAAAAACAAATCAAAAATATCTTTGGCCTTTCCTACTTATACCTTACAGATGAAACTTTCAAGCAAGGTTCCGTTATCATACTCAAAATTAAATACAATGACGCAGATGTCAGAACAGAATATGGTCTTGTTTTCATATTATAATTTCAGTGACAGGAGAAAGGAAAGAAGAAGAAGAAGTACTAAAAGATAACCTCATTTTAACATTTCACCCTCCAGTCTTCTTTCCTCTCTTCCTCTCCTCTTTCACGCCTTTTCAACCTCAACATCATACTCCAACCCCTTCCCATCAAACCTATACCCTTCAACCTCATTTCCTTCGTGTTAACAATATTATGTTTTGCGCTGGCTTAGAATTCTAAATATATAAAATGATCGCAGTTCCTTATTCTTATCCTTACACTTCACAGAATCATTTTCATACCCCTTTACTCTTATCCCTCATCTTTCTACATTACCAAAACAACTTCATAGTGTATGTCAAGCCTATCACTTTCATCCTATCAGATCCATATTATCGTCATCACCTGTATCACTCCTCTCACACTTCACACTAACACAGGTTTTACTCCTCCCACCCTTCGTTTTTCCTCATATCTTATCCTGCGTCTCAGTGGTGCAGTGGTTAGCATGTCTGACTACGAATCCGCTGGCCCGAGTTCAATCCCGGAAGAAGGCAGTCAACGCACAGCTCACCCAGCTGTTCATCCTCCCAAACGGGTTGGTCGATAAATGGGTACCTAGGATAACCTGGGGAAGGTAAACTGTGGAAACTCGGATGTCACAGTGGCCCTGTGTCCCGGGGTAACGGATTAATTTCCACCACAGGCTCAAAGGCCAATGTGACAGGAGATAAGCGCCCACAGCTACGCGCAGCACAGCGTGTGCTTCCACTTTACCTTACACATGATATCACTCTTGGTAATGTGGCAGAACCTTTAACACTTTCCATTCTTTACAAGACGAGTTTATTTTTCATAGAATGTAATTTTATAAATAATACGTTTTCTTCACTTCATCAATTGTCCAAATCTCTATTATCCCTCTTGAATACTGCGAGTATTTTCATCTTTGTTCTTTCCATCTGTGTGTTTTCTTCACGGTAATGAGGAGGGACGAGGAATATTTATGCACATTATAAGAAGATAATTAGTAACGTGTCTCCTCAAATATGTAAAAAAAGGGATCTCTCTCTCTCTCTCTCTCTCTCTCTCTCTCTCTCTCTCTCTCTCTCTCTCTCTCTCTCTCTCTCTCTCTCTCTCTCTCTCTCTCTCTCTCTCGTCCTCTCTCTCTCTCTCTCTCTCTCTCTCTCTCTCTCTCTCTCCTCTCTCTCTCTCTCTCTCTCTCTCTCTCTCTCTCTCTCTCTCTCTTTCTCTCTCTCTCTCTTTCTCTCTCTCTCTCTCTCTCTCTCTCTCTCTCTCTCTCTCTCTCTCTCTCTCTCTCTCTCTCTCTCTCTCTCTCTCTCTCTCTCTCTCTCTCTCTTTCTTTCTTTCTCTTATATAACAACACCAATAGGATCCAGCCATCCAGTCAAAATTGGACCCAAGCTTTACGTAACGTTGTGTGGGCGGAGTTCAATTTTAAGAAAGGAACGAAAGACAAAAGTGGACGGAAAGTGAGGCAAGAACAGACACAAAGGAAAGGAAAGACTATAATGTATGTATGTATGTATGTATAACTGTGTGTGTCCGTGTGTCCGTGTGTGTGTGTGTGTGTGTGTGTGTGTGTGTGTGTGTGTGTGTGTGTGTGTGTGTGTGTGTGTGTGTCTCTCTCTGTGTGTGTGTGTGTGTGTGTGTGTGGGTGTGTGTGTGTGTGTGTGTGTGTGTGTGTGTGTGTGTGTGTGTGTGTGTGTGTGTGTGTGCGTGTGTGTGTGAGAAAGAGAGAGAGAGAGAAAGAGAGAGAGAGAGAGAGAGAGAGAGAGAGAGAGAGAGAGAGAGAGAGAGAGAGAGAGAGAGAGAGAGAGAGAGAGAGAGAGAGAGAGAGAGAGAATAAGGTCTAGTTCATAAGCTAGAACAGTGGAGGGAAGGAGACGCGTACTTAGAAGCACACACACACACACACACACACACACACACACACACACACACACACACACACACACACACTCACACTCAAAGCCGCAGCAGGTTAATACGTAGTAGTATGTATGTATGTATGTATGTATGTATGTATGTATGTATGTATGTATGTATGTATGTACGGTACGTGAGGTGAATACTTTCCCGCGTCCAAACCTTCCTTGGTTGACCTCTCCTTGGACGGAACCACGTGTTGGGTTCTTGTGGTGGTTGTTGACATCATGTGGGACGGACGAATGGCAATGGGAGCATCTGCTTATTTCTAAATAATTCAAGTCACTATAAATTTTTATACTGTTTTAAAGGTAATCCGGGGACTGCAAAACACAACAGGTGAAAGAAATTAACTTCAACCTTTCCCTATTGTTTGATTGGACGATGTTTTGGTTTGTTTTTATTTTCAATGTGGTATTTGTAGCAAGGTTTTCGTGACCTATGTTTTACACTACATTTGACGTATATTGTGGTGTAAAGTGATGTAAAGTGATTGGAATTGCTGGCTTTATGCACATACGGAGACTCAATCTAATTCTTGTTCACATCCTGGTTGAGGCTGACAGCTGACACCCAACCAATCCATCAATATGGTGTAAACCTCTCACACTTACCCTTTGGGGAACCCTTCTTTTAAGCTGCGTCCATCAATAATGGTCATGAGTCTGAAGTATAAATGCCACGGAATAGTAGTTAAAAGTAGAATGTGTTACGCCACAAAAGTTGATGAAACTGGCTGCAACACATATGTTATCACCAGTTACTCATGAGTGTGTACAGTGAACAGTGTCCAACCGTCAACTGAAACCAACACTCACATAAAACTCAACACAACAGTGTCGAAAGAAAAATAATAAATAGAAAAATAAGATACTAGCACTGAAGTTATAGCATTACATAAATATGATGTTTATACCAAGTAAAGAAGGATAGTTGAGTTAATCACAAAGCATTATGTATTCACTGTCTTTATCTTTTTATTGGTATGGATAATAATGAACTGTTATGAAATACCTTCATAGTTTTGGTTTTCACAATCTTGGCTTATCAAAGTTACATTCGCAGTTTTGGTTTTCACAATCTTGGCTGATCAACGTTACACTCATAGTGGGTATCGGTCAAGGTTGTCATTACGTATAGCGTAGTTTTGTTGACTGGCGGAGGAATGTTGCATGTGTTACGGATGTCTTGTGTTGTGATGGTTATGGATGGTCGTTGCATCATGGTCGTGACGTCATGGTAAGGAACTCTTCAATTATAACATCCTATTCTTTGAAGTCGAGATTATTACACTTTGAGGTGTGGCCAGAGTCTAAAGACATAAATGTGTTGCTCTCTGAACCTCCAAGGAATAAATCATACATTCAATAATAAATGAGTGATGTTTTTAATACAAGTGTTCTGTGTTGACTTGAGGTGTCCTGCTTCGCTGTCATGTACTAGTGTTTACCTTATAACTGACGACGTGGCTCGACATTTTTACAAAATATCTAGATAATGTCATTATTAGCGTCATGATATCATACACCTACCATTACATACTGTCTACTTAAAAACATAACAAAAGAACAAGAATCAGGTATTCTTCAGTATAACATTAACCTTCACTACTCCTACAGTCTTCCCATCTCCTTGCCATGAGGGATGCAACTATTGTGTTGTCAGGCGGCTACAACCGATACTTTTAGTCACTTCAGACAATAATTCATGCAATGTCTAGATACATTTGAAAAATATATATGGAAAAACGAAAAATCAATCCTTGGTATTCGTTCTATCGCACGCGTAGAAGGAACGGAGCGTCTGTCCCACCACCAAGACTGTTTGATAAACCCTTGGTTCACCCTGATCACGTAACGGAGCTCCCCTGAGACCTACCCTGTGTGTGAGGCAGGGAGGCAGGGCCGAGGCCAAGGCTTTGACTACTCGTTGAGGCAGGTGATTATTATTATTATTATTATTATTATTATTATTATTATTATTATTATTATTATTATTATTATTATTGTTATTATTATTATCATTATTATTGTGGTGACCGGGGTTTGTACACACAAGGTTGGAATAACAGACGTGTTGGCTTTGTTATTGATTAGACACAAGTATTTGGTACAAGTGTACAGAGAACTGAGGAATGGTGTGTGCGTGTGAGTGAGGTGTGTGGGAGCCTGAGGAATGGTGTGTTCATCTCAGGACCTCCGCGAGGCTGACTGCCGAGATGGGGTGAGTGAGTGAAGAATCAGGTCAGCTGTTAATCCCCCTTGACCTGTTACTGCCGCTAGCCTCAGACTCGTGTGTGTGTGTGTGTGTGTGTGTATGTGTGTGTGTGTGTGTGTGTGTGTGTGTGTGTGTGTGTGTGTGTGTGTGTGTGTGTGTGTGTGTGTGTGTGTGTGTGTGTGTAGCATAGCTACATTATCATTATTATTATTATTATTGTTATTATTATTATTATTATTATTATTATTATTATTATTATTATTATTATTGTTATTACTATTATTGTTATTATTATCATTGTTATTATCATAAATATTATTATTATTATTATCAATATCTTTTTATTATTATTATCAATATCTTTTTATTTATTTATTTATGTTTACTTTGTTATTCTTTCATTATTATTATTAATAATATTATTATAATGATTATCATCATTGTTATTATTATCATTATTATTATTTTTATTATTATTATTATAATGAATATTATCATTATTATCATTATAATTATTATTATTATTTTTATTATTATTATTATTATTTTTATTATTATTATTATTATTATTATTATTATTATTATCATTATCATTATTATCATCATTACTATTATGATTTATTAATATTATCATTATTATTATTGTTATTGTTATTGTTGTTATCATTATCATTATCATCAATTATAGTACTAGTACTAGTAGAGCAGGAGGAGGAGGAGGAGGAGGAGGAGGAGGAGGAGGAGGAGGAGGAGGAGGAGGAGGAGGAGGAGGAGGAGGAGGAGGAAGAAGAGGAGGAGGGCTCCATTACTTGTCCTTGGTAAACATAGGTGATGTCAAACAGTCTTGGTGTCAGGACGGTCTCTTTTTTGTGTGTGTGCGGCAAGACAAATACCAAATATTGACTTTAAATTTATCCACACAATGAGTACAACGGTTGAAGCAACTTAAATAGGAAGGTGATAACACAACAGGTGCATCCATCTCGAACACAAAACAGGAAAGCCATATGTGTGTGTATATATATATATATATATATATATATATATATATATATATATATATATATATATATATATATATAATTTTCTATGTATTACAAACCGTTGGCGCCAGTAGGCTTTAAGGAAGCTAGTTTAGACTGCCTCTTCTCGTTATTTGGCGTAGGTTTAAATTTTTTTATAGTGATGCCTCGAATGTTTACGTTCTCTCTTGAATATGTTGAGAACGGGAGAGGCAACTGCTGCTACAGCCTCAAATGCATATAACATTGTAAGTATATATATATATATATATATATATATATATATATATATATATATATATATATATATGTTTATATATATATATATATATATATATATATATATATATATATATATATATATATGTATATATATATATATATATATATATATATATATATATATATATATATATATATACATATATAGGCGATAAGCGGGATTTTTTTAAGTGTTTTTTTTCCCTTGGCCAGTGCCCTTTTAATGTATATATAAAAAAAGTAAAGTAGCCTAATGAAGTATGTATGTGTGCGTCAGATAGTTTTTACATAGTATGGGTCACGTTAACACTGAGCCAACTTGTCCTCTTTTAGTTGAGCCAACTTGCCCCATTCATGTCATTATCATTTATAAATAGTTTTAGTATATACTAAGACGCATGGTATGACCTGTTTCAAGGGTAAGCAATTTCTAAAGCTTAAATTTAGTTGTGACGAAACTGAAAAGAACTCACCTTAACCAAATACATGTTATAAAAAACAATATAGATGGAAAGAAATTTACATACGAGCTTCAAAATGAAACTTCTCTCACTCCAGCTGACTCGTGCGTCGTCTGAATATGACATGTTGTTGGTAATTGATCATGTGGTGATCCTTCGGTGTGAGTATTAGCAAAATCTGGCGTTAAATACTGGAGTTATTTCAAGTATATCAACTTACCCCTGTTTCCAACTTAGCCCGGTCTCCCCTACATACTCACACGGGCATACACACACAAAAAAGGATTTGTATTAGTGAAGAACATTTGGTCCATGTTTTCATATTATGGAAAAGATTGTGTAAGGGTTTATCTGTTATGTTATAAAGATAATTAGATCATATGTTATTTACGTGTTTTGGGAAGCTGCTGAAGCACGTATTGAGTGTATAAGAAATCCCTACATAAGAGTAAATAGAGTGAAGGTAAATGCAGGTAGTGACATCTGGTGGCCGCTGTTTTAAAATTAGCTCATTAGATAAGATTAATGAACC